>OX359246.1:5458886-5716239 GCA_947179485.1 Allacma fusca | reverse complement strand
GGGGGAATAAAATGTGACAATATTTGCTAGGGGGGCTAATTATTAATTTCGTACATATGTACATCGTAGAGCAAAACTCAATAGTCTATCTGTAGTTTATGCGTAATTATGTATAAGTGATTAAATATGGAGTCAATATATCATATCGACTACATACATACAGATGCGCCACGATGGAGGGATTACTTTTTGAGGAATTTTGTTGAAGGATATATAAATGTGCACGTAAAAACTTGAATTTCCTTGAAATAGTGAAAATCAAAATTTCATCGACTTTTGAAAATTGAAAATCCTTATGGGATTTAACATTGAAATTTTTTGAAAAGACAGGTCCCCCACCTGTGGTATAGTTTCAAATTTTGAAACATTGGTGACGTGTCCTAGGAGAACGGGGCAAAATGCACTCGAGTTACATCAGTTTTGAAACATACTAGGGGAGTACTAAAACATGTGCTATGCTTTGTTTGAATCGGCTTGTACCATCCCAAAATCTTACCTTGTTAGATCATTTTGCTTTTAAGGAAAATTGTATGTAGATCAGTTTGCTTTTAAAGAGGCTTGTACCCAGTTCATTTTGCCTTCAGGGAAAAAGTTATGTAGATCATTTTGATTCTAATCGATTATGCACCTAGATCATTTTGCCTCTTCACAGACGATATACTATTAGTTGTGGATCCGGCAAGCCGACAAGTCGAACCTTCCGTATTCTTGTGTCGGGTCTGTGTCTGTGCAAGGGACTCCTTACAATTAGCTCTGTCCTTGCGTTCAGTTGTAACTGGAAGGAGCGAGGGAAAGGTTGCTTAGATTGGGAAGCGGGGGAATTCTCTTGTATTTAAAGGGAGTCATTACAAAAGCAAGATCGCAGCAGAGCCTGCTTACATCTAATCAGGAGTTTGTAAGTATTAGAAGTTAGTTGTTTTTAAATCTTGAGAACAAGCACTTATATTTTCACAATCAAATTAATTACGATTGTTCTTCCAAAAATTATTTTTGGACATGCTGCCTATCCGGCATTTTGGATCAAATCCCATTCGGGACAGTGAGGATTTGCAAGAGCAAGTTACCCGACTAAGCAGTACGATTCAAATGGTCCAAGACCATGGTCAACGGTCAGGTAAGGATTTCCTTAAATAATTTAAAAAATTCCTTGCACTAAAATGTTGATTAGGGCAACTTCTTAAGGTCATGTTGTTGTACTTTAAATTTTAGATGACCGTCTGTCGAAACTGGAGTCATCCGTTAGCTGCATCCAAGGGTCAGTGATGGATCTGACGGAGAAATGCAAATTGTTGGAGACGAAATTAAAATGTATATTCCAAATGAGTTTCTTTAAGGCTATTATTGTTAATTCGTAATTAAGTGTCATGTATACATTTTGCCTGCGATTATGGAAATAATTTTGTTGAACGTTGGGTGTTTGAGGATTTTTCTGGAATGATTGTCATTTATTGTGAATGACTATTTTATTTATTATGTAATTAATTTGTATTGTTTGATTTGATGACAGTGCATGGGCAGCGTGAGGAGAGACTGAAAATGCTTACTGTTGCTTTGGAGAGATTCTTTGATGAGAGTACTGTCACCGTGGCAGAGTCGGAAAGGTAAATTAATTTTGAATTCCTGATTGTTCATTTGAATGCTATCCTTTCTTTGGTAATAAAATATGTAAGCAATGGTTAAGTTGATTTAAGAAATGGTGACTGTAGATTTAATGGTTAAAAAAATTTGTTTTAATAGGGAAATGTCAACTCCGCGGAGGAAGTCTAAGAGGAAACGGAATTTGGATAAATTGATGGCTACTGAAAAATGTATAATTTTTATCAATTATTTCTACATGTACTACTGTTTTACGGCTATTGCTGCAAAGGGTGTATTTTTTACTTGAATGCTCGTGATAGTTAAAATCCATTTTTACAGTTTGTTGATTATGATATTTTTGGGGTATTAATAGTTCGACCTGACTTGGATTTCCCGGAAAGGGTGAAAATTCCTGTGAAATCGGTTGTATCTGTTCCACCTTTGGTTGTGCATAAAACAGGTAATTAATGTACTTCAGTCAGATTACTGTCAACATAACTACCAATCACACAAATACAGAATCAGAAACTGCTCAATTACATAACTGCGAAACTAATCAATTTATATAACAGCCCTTATTATATAGATGTATGAAAATAACTGCTCAATCAAATCAGTTTTCCAGAGCATCTGCGGTATCCATCCCTTTTTATATCAATTCACTCTATGATACCCATCTACAACGATTATCTACAAAAATTAAGTGTCGAGGGAAATGTTGACCCCCTGGGGGAGGGTTCAGAGAAAGGAAGGCAAAACTCATTCTACGGTTTCCTTACACAATTGGTCTCCAAGTTGGCAACTTCGAATAACTGCTGACTAACAAACTGATACTCCAAACTAGTTAATCAAATAACTGCTCAATCACGTAATTAGTCAATCACAAATTGTCCAGTCTTACAGTTGCTCCATAATATAATTGCCCATTCCCAAATGCCCAATCCAGTTTATGTTCATAACGCTACATACCTGTTCAAACACATCCTACTGCTCTTTCGCAGGCATGGTCAACTCTTCACTGTTATAATCTAACACTTAAGTACTGGTTTTGTTCTTTTGGAGGTACTGTATCTAGTGATCGTGTGAATTACATAATGGTGTATTTATAATTGATTTTATTTTTGTGATGTATACTGTATTCACGATAACAATTTGTTACAGGGGAAAATCCGTCAATCCCAAATATTGCCCATAAAATTGTTACCCCACAAACTGGAGTTACTGAAGGAGAAAAACTTTTTGGAAATGACCATAGAGCTTTAACTATGGTAGAGACTGTAAAACACATTTCTGAAACTGCTCGAAGTAGTTTTGAAAAAGTTGGTGGGCGTAATTTGGCAAATTACAAGAAGCTGCTTCCGGAGCTGTACAAAACTGACGTCAGAATATATTGCCACCGGTTGAAATTGCCTCAAACTCCAATTTCTTTAAAGCAAATTGGTCACATCGGCAGTGAACCAGCTACTGAACCTTCTGAAATTAAGCTAGTTGAAGAAATTGAAATTGTTGATAATGATGGTCTTGAAACTGTACCAGAAGTTCTAAGGGATGCAGAAAATTCAGCTTCCGAAAATATTAGTGATGTTGAATCCGTACAGTCTATTTTGGAAAGTAATCATGATGAAATTGACCCGGCTCATATTACTAGTGAGGCGAATCTAGGATCTGAGAGTTCTCATATGAACAGCACAGACTCAGACTTCGAAGTTGTTATGGAAGACTCCTGCTCATTTAAAGACACTTCATCGGGCGTCACCAATCTTTCTGAAATTGAAACCGCCGAGGGCACTGAATCCTGGTCCAGCTCGCTCTCTGAATCCAATTACAGCAGTGCATCATCTAGGTCATCGAATATAGTCAACGAGCCCTGTGACATTTGTGACAAGGTCATCAAATATTCCTACAATCTAGTCAGACACATGAACAAACACATTGAATCTAAAGATTTTCGATGCAAACTATGTCACAAAAACTTTGTCAGCAAAACGAAATTGTTGGACCATCGATCAAATCACTGCTTGAAGCCTTTCTCTTGTGAACAGTGTCCAAAGGTATTTGGCAAAATTTACCATTTGAATGCTCATATGGAGACTCATCAAGGATCGGACAGCATAAGTTGCCAATATTGTGGTAAAACATTCTCTCAAAATAGTAATCTCAAACAGCACTTATTGACCCATAAAGGCGATAGGCCTTTTGAGTGTAACATCTGTGAGAGTTCCTTCGCATTGAAGAAAACATTGGATCAGCATCTGAAGTTACATGGGGTCGCGCGAGGCAAAAAATTTTCCTGCGAATACTGTGACAGTAAATTTTTTTCGAATGAGGTTTGCAAGGAGCATATGAACAGGCATCAGAAGGGCGATACCAATCATACTGACGCTAAATTATTACATTGCATTCACTGTGACAAGAAGTTTAAGCATAGCAAATCCCTTATCAAGCATCTTAACTTCGATCACGCCGGAGATAAAAATTTGGACTGTCAGGTTTGCGGGAAGTCTCTTCTAACCATCGACGGGTTCAATCGACATTTGCGATCTCATGGATTTGATGAGCACGAGTAATGAATTTTTTGACCAAACTGAGCTAACGGGCATATTTTTGATATAGTAGTTTGAGTACAAGAAGGCTGTCATCTTTATAGTTCCTTATTTTTCTAGTTTGGTTACATTTTGTTTTTTCTATATAAATCTTACTGAGGTATTCTACTAAATGTAAGATATGACATATGTTGACGTTTTTCATTAAATTGACCCCTACGTAATGAATTCAAGCTAAAATCCGTGAACGTGTAGCGCTCGTCCACAGACATATGTATGTAAGTATGTATGTTGTAATATTTTTTTTGACAATATTAATAAAACGGTGTTTACTTAATATAAATTGCAAGAAATCTTATTTATACAAGTTGAACATTCTTTTTCCAAAAGGTGTTTATTTTTCTTTCTAGTGTACCTTTCGATATTTTAGATGATTCAATGAACCGGTGAGAAACAGGTACTCTTTTTGGAAACGTCAGTAATAGAGACCCAGTTATTGCCTTAATCTCGATCATAGCACCAGACACCATCTTCTTTATTAATGATGTAGCGCAACCACTGATTCACTTCTGAAAATTAAAATGACAAAGTATCTACTATACTGTGACGTTGGCGTTCGTAGATATAACTTATAGACAATCTGTTTCACATATAATCAGGAAGTTACATTTGACGCAACGGCAAATCTATATTCCCGAATATTATTCAATCAGCTTACCTGAAATCCTGGCATAAACACCTGGTAAATTTTTACCGGCGCATCCTTCCCCCCAAGAAACAGCCCCGATAAGCTGGAAGGAGTTTTTAGTCTTCGAAGTAATCAATGGGCCACCGCTGTCCCCCTAAAACATCAAATTTGTTTTTAAACAATGGTGCCAATATTTACTCACATTTTTCTAGTTGTAAGCCCGCTATGACCGGAGAAGTACTGTATGTGGGGTAAAATTTGCAAAAGTTGTTACGGCTGGCTATTCTTAGTCCGATAGCGCCATTTTTTATAATTTTTAATTTAAATTTTTATAATTTGTTTTTCTGTACAGAAACTTTAATACAAAAGTTGCAAACATATTTACCTTGCATGAATCTTTACCCCCTTCCTTATATCCCGCGCACATCATCCGCGCATTAAACCTCTCGTCAAAATATGCTTCACATTCCGCCTTGGTGAAAACTGTCACATTTAACTTCTGCAAAGTAGCCATGGTATTTGTGGCGTCAGCATGGTTCAAGCCCCAACCTGCTACAATGGCTTGAGTATTTTCCCAAGTGACATTAAAAGTCCCCAAACTTGGCATACATGCTGGTTTTAATAGCTTCGTCTTCAAAAAGTCTATGGGACTGGAGAGCTTAATTAATGCAATATCGTAGTCGTTAGTCCTGCAAAAAATCGAAAGATTTAAAACTTAAAGCCTCCATTTACAGTACACAAAAATTTTACTCTCAGGAAGAGCATCCCATAAAAGTATCAAAATTTGAGCCCAATAGATACTAATCTACAATCTTTTCAACAGAAAATATGACACTGTGGTAAAGGGAAATGGGACAAAAAATATTGTTGTTGCTGATCAGGAAATTATTTTGGAAAGTACGCTGTAATTAATAAAATTGGAATAATTAACACTGTCCAGAACTTACTGCCGCACGTAAAGTGGATGAATGAAATATTTCTCCAGCTGAAACCGAATCGTACCGTCCTTTTCATCCAAGGCTTGGAGTTCTGCTTCAGAAATTGCCTGGGATTCGGATTGTGTATCTGTAACATCCAGGTCACGAGAGCTCCCCAGAACTTCCAACTTGTCCTTCCGGACGTATTGCCCTTTGAAACAATGCGCAGCCGTTACAATGAACCGATCCGAAACAATTGTTCCGCCGCAGAAAGGTTTCCGGGTCCCTGCAGTTGCCAGGGCAACGATCCAAGGGAACTCACCCTTGTCAGCATCCTCACCCCCGACTATTCGGTCCTGGTTTTTCTTTTTACCGCAGTCTATATTTTTTAGATTTTGACAAACGTTAATTTTACCCCATTCAAAATTTAACAACAAGGGAAATCTCACCGCATAACTTATTGACTTCTGGTTCCATATTGACAGCCAATGGGGTGTCCCCATTCCCTCCACATGTGACGATACATTTGAAACCTTTATTCTTCAATGACTTCGGATTTTTATGCCCTTGGAAGGTAATGAACAGGTCACGGAGATTGTTCGGAGGGATGACCCCATTTGGAGCATTGGACCCACAAAACTTTTCAAAGCCCGCAGAGCCATCTGTAATTTGGAGATACTCATCTGGGCAAGGATCTCCTTCAACTCCGGCAGGAGGTTCTGTTAGCTTGAACTTTGTACACTTAATTTTGGGTTGGCAGGTGGCGCTGCCCTGAATTTTTAAACATTTTTATGCTTTTATTTAAAATCTTGTTGTATCAAATCAGGTTATTTAAAAAATTCAACGTGGAATATTATAGCCCCATCCAGACTTGTATGTAAATTATACCGGAAAAGAAAATATACATATTTTATTATTGTTAATCAATCAATCAGTGTTTTTAAAACCAACTCACAATTATGTTCCATTCACATTTTACTTCCGGTTTTTCAAAAATGTCTTCTTCTGGTTCTATATCATATCTCGGACGTTTATCAGTCATCAGAATTGATTCTGTGCAATCCGGATGGGCTCTTGCTGTTCAGATTATAAAACAAAGCAAATTATAGCCTGCGTATAAATCTTGAGGTAGTACTGATCGTGGATTAAATACGTGTAAAGAATTTCCACAAAACTTACTTTCTTCATCCCCAGTCAGTGGCTTAATTCCCTGAAATACATAATTATATCAAGGTTATATTAATTTGAAAGATCGGATTAGTTTCCAAATATTCTTGATATTTGACGCTTAGTCTTAGGGGCAAATTGAAACAAGTTCGAATATCAAATGGTTACATTTTTTACCCAATTGATTCTAATTGAATAAAGTATATACATAAACACATTTTTTTTAAATGCCTGATTCTGGACTGTAAAATTATTTAAATATAATTTGTCAGGGAAAGTACTTACTCCATGCTGGGAAGAAGATCTAGGAAAGCTCACTAATACAATGAGTATCGGAAATAAACTCAATTTAATCATGTTTCTATAATTTAATTTTTTTTATTCTGACATAATATTTTAGCAGTAGTGCAAGCGCAGGATTGTAATTTTCGAGTCTAGATATGCGGTACTCTAATAATTAGCATTCGAGCATTATAATTTATTTGAATGTTACTGTTTAGCAGCTTGTTTTGAACACCTCACAATTTGTTGGGAGTTTGGAACGTATGAATGCACTATTGTAGATTGTGAAGTGTCATGAAACTCAAAATATGCAACAGTATCCCAATGAAGTACGAACAATCTTTTTCTTATCAGGCGTTTGTCAAATAGCATTCATCTTTTTTTAACAGGGATCACCCATAATTTCCACATATGAATCTCAAAATGTAACCATTCCTTGATTCCTATTGTGAAATTAAATTTTATGAACATATTTTACAGAGGGTCACTGGGATAGCTATGCACAAGAAAGCTAATAGATATACTACCACACCGAATTTAAAATGTGATGAACTAGGTTTTTAATGCATGGATTAACTCTGAATGCAAGTTTGCTCGTAAAGTTATCTCACAAATGTCCCTGCTTTCTGGGAGCTACCAAATTTAGCCTACTTACCTTAAGTGTTAAGAAAGCGCTGGTTGTGTTGTTGTACCAACAAATAAAATAAAGGCGTTTCACCACTCTGCTCATATTTGCAGAAAATCCTGAGGCTATAATTTGTATTTTCTGTCTTCATTAGCATCATTTGGAATATCATTGATTCCGATATAATCCATTCAAAAATCTACTCTGGATATTTATCTTCTGACACAGTCTCAGTTTCTACCTGATCCCCTCCAATCCCAGAACGGAGATATTATTATTCCCTTCGATTGCTTCTAAAAATATAATTATAAGAATAGAATATAATACAAATTCAGTAACAACAAAAAGGTTCCGACCTTGCGCCTACCCAAATTTCCCCATCACCAAGTATGTAAGTAAATATAAATAACTAACAAGGCGAAGGTAACAGGTGACAGTAATTTGTTTGGAAGTCCAACTTTAGAGTATACATAGCATTAATAGCATAGAACCAAAACGATCAAAATCCTTATTTTCTATTCATTTTATTTCACAATAAAATACTCCAGAGGAAACCCCTTTCATGGGCAAATTAATCTTTGTCAAAGATCATGCAAAAGGGGTTTAATATTAATTATATTATTGTCAAAAACGTATTGCACCCAAAATGGGAAAAGTCCAATGAAATATAGACTGCAAAATATGAAGTCAAAACAGCTGTATTAAATTTTTCTTGCGATGGTGCCTTAACCCGTAAGTTATAATTCCGTGTTGATTATTGACTCTTTAAATTTTCCAGTTTTTTTTTCAAATTTAATTTACACACTGATGTTTAACTTTTTGAATAATAATCAATTCTGCAAAAATCTAAACTGATTTCCGACAATGTTCCGCAATAATCAACCCATTTCATATTTCACCATCTGATTTCCTTCATATCTATTCAAAGTTGTGAACAACCACGTACGGCTGTACGGCACGTACATGTTTATGGGAATAGGATTCATTATAGACTTGCTATTGAAAATATTCCACAATGCAGAACCAGGTGGCATTCACAACCATGACGGTTTTTCTAACGTTAAACAATTTCTGTGAACATTCATGCATGGCGATGAGCTTGCTCAAATCCAAAGGTTTGGAAATAAGAAGTTTAAACATGGGGGACACAAGTGCAACAATTGATGAACGAATTTTGGAGGTAATTTCATGTAATTAGTAGAATAGTAAAATCTTCCTTTCCCCCTTCTTTTGTCATTTATTATATTATTATTACATACTTATTATTAATCCCCCCGTGACTATGTTACTTTGGACGTAACACCCTTCTGTGTTTAGTCCACTGTGACCTCTGTTCTAATCTCATTAATATTTCCTGCACGTCTGTTCCAGCGGCCAGACGTCCAGAAAGTGATTGAGGAAATACAGGTGGAATTTATGCAGACTCTCATTGAGATTATGTTACACCATGTTAAAGGCATGGCGGATTCCATGGTCACGAGTATTGAAAAGGATGAGATCACACGTGAGAAAGATGGTTTGAAGAAAAATGGAAGTTAATTTATTGTCAGGAAAATACCTGTGAGTCTCATCTGAAGTGTGCACTGTTTCAGTTTTATATTTTTCATATTAAAGGAATACTTTACTTCGCCCAATCTTAGATCACAAATGTACCTCGCCCAACAAAAATAAAGCATCAGTTTCAAACCGGCATGGTTCAATTTTTCTTCGAACTTTCTTTTTATTTCATACAAAATTATTCTAAAGCCAGGATTATTCATGGGTATTTCTAAAGGCCAAAGGTCATTGGAACTGGGTTCAATGCAATTCGGTCAACGATTTTACAGCAATGTAGTAATATATAACTAGTACTACGTTCCACGTTTGTCTTTTCTCCTGTAAAATTTTTAAAATGGACATTCCTCATATATGTGTTTGCAATTTGCATACGTGACCTCACTATTTTTCCGAGGTCAGACGGATAACCCAATCTCCTCCAAAAACAACAGGCTTCTTACTTTTTACCAAAAATAATGCTCCTGCAAGTTAAAATGCTTTTGGACCTTGTTGGATGTTATCCATAAACAAAGTCAAAAATCAACATGGTTGTAATGTTGTAAAACATGAACACATATGTCAAAATATTTTTGCTATATAATAATATTGCTACCTCCCATTTGCTATATATAAGCTCTGGTCGCTAAAGTCGCTAGAGTGCGCTCTAAAAAATTCAATTTTTTTGGGGGAAATCCAACATTGTGATAAATACAGTAATAAATGTGACCCAATATTTCCTGTCCCTACAGAGTAGTAGTTCCGTTTAAGGTTTTTTTAAATATAGTGGAAGTACACTACATTATATATAGGGATAATATTTTTGTGGATTTATTCCCCATATCCCTACCCCGGGAAATTAGTCTCACGTTACCCCATTCAAGTTTCGTTCCGTTTACAACCACAGGGAGCGACAGTCCGAGAGAAAGTTATAGAGTGAGAGTTCCCTTGTTTACTTTACTTGTTACTTTTCAAGCGGGAAATTAAGGAGTTGGGACTTGCCATGAGGACGATATATGGAAGGTTATTGTAGACGGCTTATTTGACCTTCTATTTCCATAATTATACTCAATGGTAAATATTATTTTCATACATTACATATGTATAGATATAAATAATATAATAAAAATAATGTTATTGTTATCGTTTACTTATTACAGGGAACTATCACGATTGGAAGGCCTGCTTAAGTCCTATGAACCTCGCAATTGACACATGGTTTTTAAAGTGGATAAAAATTAGCTGCCCTTGGAGGACAGGAATCCTTTGAAAGGCATTTTAGAAATTAGGTGATAATTTTACCTCATTTTAAAAAACTTGTCAATATAGGAAAAAATTCAGACCCGCTACAGGAAGGCACAATGACAGCTGATGAACATGCCCCAAAAAGAAGGGGTAACAAGAATGCGCAAAGAAGAGTTTCGGGGAAGAAGAAGAAAAAATCCAGAACGGGAAATGGAGAAATAATAGATCGGAAATGGGATCAAAATAAGAATAAAAAGCAATTCAGACAGCCGGGGAGAAGCCCGGGAGGAAATACTAGGAGTCCTGAAATGGGATACAGTCAGCAGACTAATAATTCAGATCAGTTTCATAATAATGGAAATAACGGGAATCATGAATTGGTCCGGGAGGTCAACCAATTACAGGGCTCTGTCCAGTTATTACATCAGCAATTCCAGCAGCTTGGTCTAAATCATCAGCTCATTATGGGCAAATGTAATGGGATGAATTATTTTTATATATGTATATATAATCTAATAGGATTTTTACTAGATATTTTAATTAAGGATTGATGAGTTTGACGGATATTTGAATAAAAAACAGATGATGCGGAAATATCCAAATTGACTTTGGAAATCCAGACCTTGAGGGATAAGATGGGGAGGAATTCTAGGAAAATGAAGAATTTAAGGGCTAAACTGTCGTCTATTGGTTTGTTTCCTTACATTTGAAGAAATATTTATAGTGATAGGGTTTATATGGGCTCAATTATTTATTGTTTTAAATATATATCAGTTTTAATTATTCAAATGGGGGATATTCTTAGCTTCTTAGAAAATATTTTCAAAGGATTTAATATTTTTGAGGGTTTAGGAACTTGGGATGTTAGTTCATGTTTGTATTTTTTATGCTGTTAGTCTAATGTAATGTAGAGATCATTGAAGTTGGTTTATGGGAAACATTATTGTGCGCATATAATTATTTAATATGGCAATTTTTAGAAACTATGGAAGTGCAACTCCAACGGGCGGCCCAGCTACAACGAGAACCGGCGATAAAATTGAAAAAGAAAAAAAATCCGGTCGCAGAATCAAAGTAAGACGGGAGCAGTTGATTTTGAGTGTGAAAATTTTGTGATATTTAGTCTAACAGCCTCAGAACCTGCAAACCAATTCTGATGCTTATTTGCGTATGCACTGGTTATATATCAAAATGTATTGGTGCTATAAAATTCTCGGATGTTTTGATTTTTGTCATGGTAACACATGGATATTTGGGATTCTTTGAATAGACGTAAGAAAACCCGGGCTAAAATCCCAGATACACCCACCCAGTGTCCAGTCTGCATGAAAACCTTCAAGTTGAAAAGAAATTTCAGTAAGCATCAAAATAAAACTAAACATGGCTTAGAGGGGAGTTCCATTTCAGATAATTTGTCCGCCTCTCCTGAGAAAACTGGCCAAAGCAACGTCTCTCGAGAGCAGAAAGATTCTCCCAATGCTGTATTTGCGGAGGTCAGTCCAGCCCAAACATCTTCCAACAGGTTATTACTTGAATAAAAATCCTAGATTTACAACAAACAGTAAATCACAGAATCGTTGTTACTTTGGAACTGTGTAATTACTACACTATAGTTAAGTATTTAAAAGTAAAACTTCTTTATTGTAATCTCCGTGTAAAGTTTTGTATGACTAAAGTTTGAGTCTAAGCTATAACATCCCAATTCTCACTTTCAGTCACGAGAATGTGGACCCACAGGAAGTGGAAATAGTTGCCTCGTGTCACTATCGTCCTCTCAACAACGATGTCTCCAATCGTATGTTATTTTTTGTTAAAAACTTATGTTAAAAGTTCAATTTTAATTCCGTTCTTATTAAAATAAATTAATAAGTAATATTAAGTTGCCTGCGAGGAAATATTTGTGATTTGATATACATTTTATTAATTCCAGCGGTTATTTTAAATGAAACTATCAACAGCACCTCCCCAGCAGCCAAGTCTGTAATATTTCCGGAAAAACTGAGCGAATCTTTTCAGAACATGAGTCCAAACAAAAGGAAACGCGTGTCAGAAATAGTTTCATTAGTGTCAGAAGATGAGGATGTGCCTGGAATTGAGATCAAACAAGAAAAAAATTCGTGTCCATCATGCCAGTCCTGCTTTGACGACGAGGATCTACTCACTGAACACATCAAAAGTAGTTGCCCGAAAAACTTGTGCTGTCAGTTCTGCAAGAAGAGGTTTATCAGAGTAAAGTCTTTGAATTTACATCTAAAGACTCACGAGCGGCCCACAGATCTTTATAAATGCCCAACTTGTAAAAAGTCTTTCAAATGCCTTTCGACGCTTCAAGTTCACAAGGAGCTCCACCTGAACGAGCGACCCTATGAGTGTTTGGAATGTGGAAAGTGCTATCGGAAGGAAAACCACCTTGAGAGTCATACTAAGACGATGCATGAGAATACTTACAAATTATTTGCCTGTAAGATATGTTCAAAGTCATTTGCGACGGAGAAACTTTTGGAGAAGCATTTCCGGACACATCCATTCTGCATTGAATGTGGCCATTCCTTTAAAACTGGTGGTTTTTTGGCGAGCCATGTCAAGGGATTTCATGGCCATCTCCGGGCCCGGGTCTGTAGCTATTGCTGTCAGATGATTAAGCGAAATGATTGGAATCAGCATTGTCGGAACTGCGAACTGAAGCCAAAACAAACTGTGATCTGCTTTTACTGCAACCAAATTTTTATAACTTCGCTTTGCTTAAAGCGCCATATCAAATCCAAGCACGAAGGATTGCCTTTTCAAAAAGCTTGAAATTGGTCTTCTGAAAATACTTTCCACCCAGTATAGCACTATACTAGACAGACTGTTAGTAGTTTCCGCAAAGTTAGTATATAGAATTGTATTACATGACTAAAGTTTTCATTGTACGCATTTCACGGTTATAGGCACTCATTATAACGGATGGTTGTTTACCAGATTATATATCTTGTTATATAACGGATTGTTTTATTCCCATTCCCAGACCTGCTGTATATTTGAGGACAATTCTAAAATGTATTTCTAAGATAAACAAAAATGTAAGTTTTTCTAGTGGATGAACATTATCGTTCCACAGAGATTGCGTGATAAGAAGTATCATTCACATACATAATGCTGTAGTAGACTATCGTATATTTATAACGAAGGATGGAATCGCCTGGGATCATATATAAATTATAGTTACACTCTCACGTGTTTGTTTGACATAAATAATTAAATGTCGCTCCTATTCGAAATTACTCATCTTTATAACATCAGGTCAATCTATGTATATCTATACACGCGCTAAAAATCATTGTCTTGAGTCTTGATCTGATGATGATAACAATAACTTTATTCTTCCTATATATCATGGAGTATTGTCCCTGTGCGGTCTAACGCAATCATTTAAATTGATTAAAATAAAAGCATAATCTAATTATATCTACATGTGTAATTAAAATGTTATTCACTCGGAATTCGGCATATTTTATACGCAAAATTTCTTGTATCCCTTAATCTCGCAGAATACAATTTATTTATTCCATTATTCCATTATTTTATGTTTTCCCAATTTCGGATGACTGTATTTTTCTACTATTGTAACTACTGCCTTTATTGTCAAAAATGTATTATAGCGTTCTGGTCGTGCGTGTAGTCCCTATAGTCCAACATATTTAAAAATTTAACTGCCCATAAGGGTCATCTTTTTTACACTGGGGGCAAAATATTGCCAAGCGTCTTTACACCAAGAGGTGACTGTATACGAATCCAGCAAATCGGACACTGCAACCATAAATTAAGGGTTGAACGGACAATTAAAGCCTTCCGTATCTAGCCATGTGTTAGGTATTTGCATGCACTCCTAGCTCTATCCTTGCCTTCAGTTGTAACTTTAAGGAGCGAGGGAAAGGTTGCTTGAGCGGAGGAATTCGTATGTATTTTTAAAGGGAGTTGTAACAAAAGCTGACAAGCAAGTTGTCCCCAAAAACCTATATCCCCCAACATTCAAAAATGGAGCAAAAATTATATTACCCACCACATGTGTCAAACTCAAATCATTAATTACCATGATAGAAAGCGGTACAAACTCCAGTTTCGGGGAATTCGGAACAAGTCTGTCAAACTTGACCTTTGACTTTTCCGGGTGATATTCCTATTTGAATGGATAACTCGAGTAAAACTGAAAATATTTCAAACATTCTTGCACAGGCGTAAAGCCCTACCATATTGCAAGCGGGACAAACTCCAGTTTCGGGGAATTCGGAACAAGTCTGTCAAACTTGACCTTTGACTTTTCCGGGTGATATTCCTATTTGAATGGATAACTCGACTAAAAATGAAAATATTTCAAAAATTCTTGCACAGGCGTAAAGCCCTACCCTACTGCTAGCGGGACAAATTCCAGTTCCGGGGAATTCGGAACAAGTCTGTCAAACTTGACCTTTGACTTTTCCTGGTGATATTCCTATTTGCATGGATAACTCGAGCAAAAATGAAAATATTTCAAAAATTCTTGCACAGGCACAAAGCCCTACCATATTGCTAGCGGGACAAACTCCAGTTTCGGGGAATTCGGAACAAGTCTGTCAAACTTGACCTTTGACTTTTCCTGGTGATATTCCTATTTGAATTGGTAACTCGAGTAAAAATGAAAATATTTCAAAAATTCTTGCACAGGCACAAAGCCCTACCATATTGCTAGAGGGACAAACTCCAGTTTCGGGGAATTCGAAACAAGTCTGTCAAACTTGACCTTTGACTTTTCCTGGTGATATTCCTATTTGAATTGGTAACTCGAGTAAAAATGAAAATATTTCAAAAATTATTGCACAGGCACAAAGCCCTACCATATTGCTAGCGGAACAAACTCCAGTTTCGGGGAATTCGGAACAAGTCTGTCAAACTTGACCTTTGACTTTTCCTGGTGATATTCCTATTTGAATTGGTAACTCGAGTAAAAATGAAAATATTTCAAACATTCTTGCACAGGCGTAAAGCCCTATCATATTGCAAGCGGGACAAACTCCAGTTTCGGGGAATTCGGAACAAGTCTGTCAAACTTGACCTTTGACTTTTCCTGGTGATATTCCTATTTGAATTGGTAACTCGAGTAAAAATGAAAATATTTCAAACATTCTTGCACAGGCGTAAAGCCCTACCGTATTGCAAGCGGGACAAACTCCAGTTTCGGGGAATTCGGAACAAGTCTGTCAAACTTGACCTTTGACTTTTCCGGGTGATATTCCTATTTGAATGGATAACTCGACTAAAAATGAAAATATTTCAAAAATTCTTGCACAGGCGTAAAGCCCTACCCTACTGCTAGCGGGACAAATTCCAGTTCCGGGGAATTCGGAACAAGTCTGTCAAACTTGACCTTTGACTTTTCCTGGTGATATTCCTATTTGCATGGATAACTCGAGCAAAAATGAAAATATTTCAAAAATTCTTGCACAGGCACAAAGCCCTACCATATTGCTAGCGGGACAAACTCCAGTTTCGGGGAATTCGGAACAAGTCTGTCAAACTTGACCTTTGACTTTTCCTGGTGATATTCCTATTTGAATTGGTAACTCGAGTAAAAATGAAAATATTTCAAAAATTCTTGCACAGGCACAAAGCCCTACCATATTGCTAGAGGGACAAACTCCAGTTTCGGGGAATTCGAAACAAGTCTGTCAAACTTGACCTTTGACTTTTCCTGGTGATATTCCTATTTGAATTGGTAACTCGAGTAAAAATGAAAATATTTCAAAAATTATTGCACAGGCACAAAGCCCTACCATATTGCTAGCGGAACAAACTCCAATTTCGGGGAATTCGGAACACGTCTGTCAAACTTGACCTTTGACTTTTCCTGGTGATATTCCTATTTGAATTGGTAACTAGAGTAAAAATGAAAATATTTCAAACATTATTGCACAGGCACAAAGCCCTACCATATTGCTAGCGGAACAAACTCCAGTTTCGGGGTATTCGGAACAAGTCTGTCAAACTTGACCTTTGACTTTTCCGGGTGATATTCCTATTTAAATGGATAACTCGAGTAAAAATGAAAATATTTCAAAAATTATTGCACAGGCACAAAGCCCTACCATATTGCTAGCGGGACAAACTCCAGTTTCAGGGAATTCGGAACAAGTCTGTCAAACTTGACATTTGACTTTTCCTGGTGATATTCCTATTTGAATGGATAACTCGAGTAAAAATGAAAATATTTCAAAAAATATTGCACAGGCATAAAGCCCTACCATATTGCTGCTGGGCTTAAGTGTTTTCGAATTCGATTTCAATATTGTTAATACCTTTTTAGTCCTATTATACCTGTAGCAAATGTATTTTGTACCGCGTAGCTATAATATTTGATTTTAGGGAAACAGCTTTTAGGACGTATAAATAAATGAGCATGGATCAGGAGCTATTATGACAAATTAGAATTAGAAACAGGATCCAATTAAATTTTATACAAAATTTCGTCGTAATTTATATTTTGTCATTAAATTGTATAAAGTGTGTGCGACGTGCATTGTAGTCCAGTAACCACGATGAATAAAATGTAACGAGTAGAGTTCTGGTGAATTTGATGGTAACCGTAGTTGAGAAGTACAAGGTGGGCATTTGTAAGATATTATTAGTTACTAGGAGCACGGTAGAACCAGCAATTGCTGGATCAGCGAGAAAATATAAATAGGGTAGGCAGTTAATAGTTGTATACATACAATAGCATAATATTAGCATAACCCTGGTAAAAGTGTAGACTAACGTACGGCAAAATGATTTTTTAATTTAATTTTGCTTTACAAGTTTTAACAGCCAATCAACACAATTGGCACAATGTTTCTCAAAGATTTCCAAATTAACTAAATTTTACACAACAAATGTATTTACATTTTCAGACATTGGACGGTACCTCGAAGAGGTTTTTGCAATTGAAAGGCACTGTTACTTGCGTCATATTCAGGCCAGTACCTATGTGCGATTAATTTTACGCGTATTATATATTTACCGGCACTTAGTCAAACAGTCGAGCGATAACAGTTGCTTAGATGTATTTATTATAAATTTTTCAAGTCCGTGCAGTACCAGTGTGTGCAGTCAGGTTGTTGTGCGATGCATTTTGTGTCACCTGCTCCATATGTTGTTGCATACACTATTTTGTACGTAGACATAAATCATTTGCATTTATTGCTTTTGATTTGACGCGTCGACTATTCAATTTCTAGTTTAGTCCGCACATTCAACTCATTTTCTCATCTCCATATCTCCATATACATATCCTATCTACTAAGTTGAAAGAGTGGGCCGGGATTGTTTACGTCTTCGTCTTGGTGGAATACGAATTTATTACGCGAATTTTTTATTGGCTGAGCCAGCAGTAACTGGCTAAATAAACTACTAATTTTTTTTATTAAAAAAAATATATTTAAATTATTTTTTTAAATTAAACCAAAATATTAAGATAATTGTTTTTTAGTTAAAAAAGTTTATGCATTATTAATGCAATTAAAAAGCATTATGCAGTATCAAATGCGGTGACATACCCACGGGCTGCCGTCTGCCACCAGGATGGTCCGCTCTTTCAAATTAATAGAGAGAATAATAATTATTTTAAAAAATTATTAAAGCAAAATTAAATTCAAAAATCATTTTGCCGTACGTTAGTCTACACTTTTACAAGGGTTATGCCAATATTTTGCTATTGTTTGTATACAACTATTTACTGCCTACACTATTTATATTTTCGCGCTGATCCAGCAATTGCTGGTTGTACCGTGCTCCTAATAAATATTAGTATCTTGCAAATGCCCACCTTGTACTTGTCAACTACGGTTACCATCAAATTCACCAGAACACTACTATACATTTTATTCATCGTGGTTAATGAACTACGATGCATGTTGCACACACTTCATAAAATTTAATGACAAAATATAAATTACGACGAAATTGTGTCTAAAATTGAACTAGATCCTGTTTCTAATTCTAATTTGTCATAATAGCTCCTGATCCATGTTCATTGATTTATACGTCCTAAAAGCTCTTTCCCCAAAATCAAATATTTTAGCTGCGCGGTACCAAATACATGTGCTACAGGTATAATAAGACTAAAAGGGTATTAATAATAGTGAAATCGAATTCGAAAACAATTAAATCCAGCAGCAATATGGTAGGGATTTACGCCTGTACAGTAATTTTTGAAATATTTTCATTCTTACTGGAGTTATCCAATCAAATAGGAATATCTCCTGGGAAAGTCAAAGGTCAAGTTGGCAGACTTGTTCCGAATTCCCCAAAACTGGAGTTTGTCCCGCTAGAAATATTGTAGGGATTTACGCCTGTGCAATAATTTTTGAAATATTTTAATTTTTACTCGAGTTATCCATTCAAATAGGAATATCACCCGGAAAAGTCACAGGTCAAGTTTGACAGACTTGTTCCGACTTCCCAGAAACTGGAGTTTGTCCCGCTAGCAATATGGTTGGGCTTTGTGCCTGTGCAATAATTTTTGAAATATTTTCATTTTTACTCGAGTTATCTATTTAAATAGGAATATCACCCGGAAAAGTCAAAGGTCAAGTTTGACAGACTTGTTCCGAATTCCCCAAAACTGGAGTTTGTCCCGCTAGCAATATGGTAGGGGTTTACGCCTGTGCAAAAATGTTTGAAATATTTTAATTTTTACTCGAGTCATCCATTCAAATAGGAATATCACCCGGAAAAGTCAAAGGTCAAGTTTGACAGACTTTTTCCGAATTCCCAGAAACTGGAGTTTGTCCCGCTAGCAATACGGAAGGGGTTTACGCCTGTGCAATAATTTTTGAAATATTTTCATTTTTACTCGAGTTATCCATTCAAATTGGAATATCACCCGGAAAAGTCAAAGGTCAAGTTTGACTGACTTGTTCCGAATTCCCCAAAACTGGAGTTTGTCCCGCTAGGAATATGGTAGGGGTTTACGCCTGTGCAATAATTTTTGAAATATTTTCATTTTTACTCGAGTTATCCATTCAAATAGGAATATCACCCGGAAAAGTCAAAGGTCAAGTTTGACAGACTTGTTCCGAATTCCCCGAAACAGGAGTTTGTCCCGCTAGAAATGGTGTAGGGCTTTACGCCTGTGCAATAATTTTTGAAATATTTTAATTTTTACTCGAGTTATCCAATCAAATAGGAATATCACCTGGGAAAGTCAAAGGTCAAGTTGGCAGACTTGTTCCGAATTCCCCAAAACTGGAGTTTGTCCCGCTAGAAATATTGTTGGGCTTTACGCCTGTGCAATAATTTTTGAAATATTTTCATTTTTACTCGAGTTATCCAATCAAATAGGAATATCACCCGGAAAAGTCAAAGGTCAAGTTTGACAGACTTGTTCCGAATTCCCCAAAACTGGAGTTTGTCCCGCTAGAAATATTGTAGGGCTTTACGCCTGTGCAATAATTTTTGAAATATTTTAATTTTTACTCGAGTTATCCAATCAAATAGGAATATCACCTGGGAAAGTCAAAGGTCAAGTTGGCAGACTTGTTCCGAATTCCCCAAAACTGGAGTTTGTCCCGCTAGAAATATTGTAGGGATTTACGCCTGTGCAATAATTTTTGAAATATTTTAATTTTTGCTCGAGTTATCCATTCAAATAGGAATATCACCCGGAAAAGTCACAGGTCAAGTTTGACAGACTTGTTCCGACTTCCCAGAAACTGGAGTTTGTCCCGCTAGCAATATGGTTGGGCTTTGTGCCTGTGCAATAATTTTTGAAATATTTTCATTTTTACTCGAGTTATCCATTCAAATAGGAATATCACCCGGAAAAGTCAAAGGTCAAGTTTGACAGACTTGTTCCGAATTCCCCAAAACTGGAGTTTGTCCCGCTAGCAATATGGTAGGGGTTTACGCCTGTGCAAAAATGTTTGAAATATTTTAATTTTTACTCGAGTCATCCATTCAAATAGGAATATCACCCGGAAAAGTCAAAGGTCAAGTTTGACAGACTTTTTCCGAATTCCCAGAAACTGGAGTTTGTCCCGCTAGCAATACGGAAGGGGTTTACGCCTGCGCAATAATTTTTGAAATATTTTCATTTTTACTCGAGTTATCCATTCAAATTGGAATATCACCCGGAAAAGTCAAAGGTCAAGTTTGACTGACTTGTTCCGAATTCCCCAAAACTGGAGTTTGTCCCGCTAGAAATATTGTTGGGCTTTACGCCTGTGCAATAATTTTTGAAATATTTTCATTTTTACTCGAGTTATCCAATCAAATAGGAATATCACCCGGAAAAGTCAAAGGTCAAGTTTGACAGACTTGTTCCGAATTCCCCAAAACTGGAGTTTGTCCCGCTAGAAATATTGTACGGCTTTACGCCTGTGCAATAATTTTTGAAATATTTTAATTTTTACTCGAGTTATCCAATCAAATAGGAATATCACCTGGGAAAGTCAAAGGTCAAGTTGGCAGACTTGTTCCGAATTCCCCAAAACTGGAGTTTGTCCCGCTAGAAATATTGTAGGGATTTACGCCTGTGCAATAATTTTTGAAATATTTTAATTTTTACTCGAGTTATCCATTCAAATAGGAATATCACCCGGAAAAGTCACAGGTCAAGTTTGACAGACTTGTTCCGACTTCCCAGAAACTGGAGTTTGTCCCGCTAGCAATATGGTTGGGCTTTGTGCCTGTGCAATAATTTTTGAAATATTTTCATTTTTACTCGAGTTATCCATTCAAATAGGAATATCACCCGGAAAAGTCAAAGGTCAAGTTTGACAGACTTGTTCCGAATTCCCCAAAACTGGAGTTTGTCCCGCTAGCAATATGGTAGGGGTTTACGCCTGTGCAAAAATGTTTGAAATATTTTAATTTTTACTCGAGTCATCCATTCAAATAGGAATATCACCCGGAAAAGTCAAAGGTCAAGTTTGACAGACTTTTTCCGAATTCCCAGAAACTGGAGTTTGTCCCGCTAGCAATACGGAAGGGGTTTACGCCTGCGCAATAATTTTTGAAATATTTTCATTTTTACTCGAGTTATCCATTCAAATTGGAATATCACCCGGAAAAGTCAAAGGTCAAGTTTGACTGACTTGTTCCGAATTCCCCAAAACTGGAGTTTGTCCCGCTAGGAATATGGTAGGGGTTTACGCCTGTGCAATAATTTTTGAAATATTTTCATTTTTACTCGAGTTATCCATTCAAATAGGAATATCACCCGGAAAAGTCAAAGGTCAAGTTTGAAAGACTTGTTCCGAATTCCCCGAAACAGGAGTTTGTCCCGCTAGAAATATTGTAGGGCTTTACGCCTGTGCAATAATTTTTGAAATATTTTAATTTTTACTCGAGTTATCCAATCAAATAGGAATATCACCTGGGAAAGTCAAAGGTCAAGTTGGCAGACTTGTTCCGAATTCCCCAAAACTGGAGTTTGTCCCGCTAGAAATATTGTTGGGCTTTACGCCTGTGCAATAATTTTTGAAATATTTTCATTTTTACTCGAGTTATCCAATCAAATAGGAATATCACCCGGAAAAGTCAAAGGTCAAGTTTGACAGACTTGTTCCGAATTCCCCAAAACTGGAGTTTGTCCCGCTAGAAATATTGTAGGGCTTTACGCCTGTGCAATAATTTTTGAAATATTTTAATTTTTACTCGAGTTATCCAATCAAATAGGAATATCACCTGGGAAAGTCAAAGGTCAAGTTGGCAGACTTGTTCCGAATTCCCCAAAACTGGAGTTTGTCCCGCTAGAAATATTGTAGGGATTTACGCCTGTGCAATAATTTTTGAAATATTTTAATTTTTACTCGAGTTATCCATTCAAATAGGAATATCACCCGGAAAAGTCACAGGTCAAGTTTGACAGACTTGTTCCGACTTCCCAGAAACTGGAGTTTGTCCCGCTAGCAATATGGTTGGGCTTTGTGCCTGTGCAATAATTTTTGAAATATTTTCATTTTTACTCGAGTTATCTATTTAAATAGGAATATCACCCGGAAAAGTCAAAGGTCAAGTTTGACAGACTTGTTCCGAATTCCCCAAAACTGGAGTTTGTCCCGCTAGCAATATGGTAGGGGTTTACGCCTGTGCAAAAATGTTTGAAATATTTTAATTTTTACTCGAGTCATCCATTCAAATAGGAATATCACCCGGAAAAGTCAAAGGTCAAGTTTGACAGACTTTTTCCGAATTCCCAGAAACTGGAGTTTGTCCCGCTAGCAATACGGAAGGGGTTTACGCCTGCGCAATAATTTTTGAAATATTTTCATTTTTACTCGAGTTATCCATTCAAATTGGAATATCACCCGGAAAAGTCAAAGGTCAAGTTTGACTGACTTGTTCCGAATTCCCCAAAACTGGAGTTTGTCCCGCTAGGAATATGGTAGGGGTTTACGCCTGTGCAATAATTTTTGAAATATTTTCATTTTTACTCGAGTTATCCATTCAAATAGGAATATCACCCGGAAAAGTCAAAGGTCAAGTTTGACAGACTTGTTCCGAATTCCCCGAAACAGGAGTTTGTCCCGCTAGAAATATTGTAGGGCTTTACGCCTGTGCAATAATTTTTGAAATATTTTAATTTTTACTCGAGTTATCCAATCAAATAGGAATATCACCTGGGAAAGTCAAAGGTCAAGTTGGCAGACTTGTTCCGAATTCCCCAAAACTGGAGTTTGTCCCGCTAGAAATATTGTTGGGCTTTACGCCTGTGCAATAATTTTTGAAATATTTTCATTTTTACTCGAGTTATCCAATCAAATAGGAATATCACCCGGAAAAGTCAAAGGTCAAGTTTGACAGACTTGTTCCGAATTCCCCAAAACTGGAGTTTGTCCCGCTAGAAATATTGTAGGGCTTTACGCCTGTGCAATAATTTTTGAAATATTTTAATTTTTACTCGATTTATCCAATCAAATAGGAATATCACCTGGGAAAGTCAAAGGTCAAGTTGGCAGACCTGTTCCGAATTCCCCAAAACTGGAGTATGTCCCGCTAGCAATATTGTAGGGCTTTACGCCTGTGCAATAATTTTTGAAATATTTTCATTTTTGCTCGAGTTATCCATTTAAATAGGAATATCACCCGGAAAAGTCAAAGGTCAAGTTTGACAGACTTGTTCCGAATTCCCCGAAAGTGGAGTTTGTACCGCTTGCTAGCATGTTAATTAATGATTAGAATTTTGCACATGTGGTGGGTAATATAATTTTTGCTCCATTTTTGAATGTTGGGGGATATAGTTTTCGGGGACAACTTGCTCTTCATTAACAAAAGCACGTTCTGCAGAAACAGTAGCACAATCTCCTTAATTAAGTATGTACATCTAATTGTGTTTGGCCGTGAGTTATTAATGAGAATAAGCACTTATTTTCAAATTATTTACGCTTGTTCTTCCAAAATATATTTTAGGACATGCTGTCTATCCGGCATTTCGGATCAAATCCCATTCGGGACAGTGAGGATTTGCAAGAGCAAGTTACCCGGCTAAGCAGTACGGTTCAAATGTTCCAAGACTGGGGTCACCGGTCAGGTAAAAGGATTTCCTTAAATTATAAAAATTACTTGGAGCAAAATGTGAATTAAAGAACATTTTTTGTAAAAAAATTATTTTATTTTAAATTGTAGATGACCGTCTGTCGAAGCTGGAGTCATCCGTTAGCTGCATCCAGGGGTCAGTGAGGGAGCTGAAGGAGAAATGTAAATTGTTGGAGACGAAATTAAAATGTATAACATATATTCTTAGGTTTGATGATTTGTCTTGAATGGTGGTCATTTGTGAATGACCATTTATTTATTATATAATTAATTATGATTGTTTGATTTGTTGACAGTGCAGGAGCTGCGTGAGGAGAGACTGGAAATTCTTGCCGTTGCTTTGGAGAGATTCTTTGATGAGAATTCTGTCATTGGGGCAGAGTCCGAAAGGTAAATTATTTTGAATTCCTGATTGTCCATTTGAATGCCATCCTTGATGTGGTAGTAAAATATGTTTGCAATGGTTAAGTTGATTTAAGAAATAGTGACTGGGTTTAGTGCTTACAATAATTTTTATTTGACAGGGTAATGTCAACTCGGCGGAGGAGGTCTGAGAGGAAACGGAATTTGGATAAATTAATGGCTACTGAGAAATGTATGTTATTTTTTCGATTATGTCTACTCTACATGATCAAAAATGCTTTTTTTTTTGCCATCTTGAAATTTTTCTGTTTTTACGGCTCCGGCTGCGTGGGGTGTATTTTTGACTTGAGTGCTCGTGATAATGAAAATCGAATTTTACAGTTGGTAGTTGGTATATTTTGATTTTTTCGGGGTGAAAATAGGTCGACCTGACTTGGATTTCCCGGAAAGAGTGAAAACACCTGTGAAATCACCTGTGCCTGTTCCACCTTTGGTTGTGCATAAAACAGGTAATTGATGGACTTCCACCAGTTTTATTTTCAACATTGCTGCACAATCACATAAATGCCGAATCAGAAGCTCCTCAATTACATAACTGCTCAATCGTATATGTATACAACAACCCAATCGTATGAACATAACTGCTCAGTCAAACGAGTTCTATCTTCTATGACATCCGTCTCCATTTTATTAGCATTTATTATATGACCAGGGAGCTTAGCCCCCTTCGTGTGGGGAACCTCCTCCCAATCTTTCTAAAAGCACATCGTTTAAATTGCGAAAATTTGACTACAAAGATATAAATGATAATCTCATGGGGAAGGCTGTCGACATTAGTTTGAATGTAATATCCCCACCGTGCAAATTATGTTTCTTGCCCAGAGAAATACTGTACTGGGACAATATTTATGTCTCGAAATTGACCCGTCCCGACCAGATGCCCTAATCCTTCCCCAAGCGGTCCCTAATTTACATCTTATCACAAACTGCTCAGTCACAATCTGCTCAATCACAAATTGCTCAAACACGTAACTAATTACTTACAGATTGCTATATAATTGCCCAATCCATTTTGTGTATATAGCGGTTGAATGACATACCTGCTCAAACACATCCAACTGCTCCTTCCCGGGCACGGTGTTTTAATCTAAAACATTGAATTGGTTTAGTTCTTTAGGATGTACTATCTGTATTGATTGTATGAAATACTGAATTACATAATGGTGTGTTTTTGTATTTGAATGTTATTTCTGTGGTGTATAATGCATTAATGATAACTATTTGTTACAGGGAAAAATCCATCAGTTTCAAATATTTCCCAGGAAATTATTACTGTGCGAACCAGAGATACTAAAGGAGAAAAACTAGTTGAAAATGAACACAGAACTTTAACTACGATAGAGAGTCAACCAAAAGAGGTGGTAAAACACATAACTGAGATCAGTAGATTGAGTGAACAAACTCGCAACGAGACTCTTGACATGCAAGGTGAGAATGGGAAAGTCAGAAAAAACATCAAGGAAAGTTTTGTGTGTGGTTCATCTAATTCTATTGCTTCCAAGAAGCGCAAGTCCGTACTGGAAAACGTAGTGGAACACGTCAATCAAAGTAGGTTTTCTAAATATTGCCAATTTATTTCTTGTTTGCTTACGGGTTTCGTTTATCATTAACGTTGAATCATGTAAAACTTGGTACAATGTACAGTTCCAGTAAGTGGTGCTAAAATTAAAATAATTTATATTACAGACCAGAATATCAATTCCGAGAAGATCGTTGGCAAATCGAAGCAAGGTGACCTTGCTCCTTATAAGTGTTCATATTGTACTAAACCTTTCTGGTGCAAGCATTCTTGTAGAGAACATGAGTTAGCTCATGTTACAGGTAAACTGAAATGTAGTCTTTGTGATTATGAGTCGGACTTTCGAAGAGGTTTGAAGGGTCATGTGGCACGGGTCCACGACGTGAATTCCAACATGGAACACAACTCAATATCACTGATGACAAAATCAAATTCTCCGACTAGACATAAAAAGAAGAAGAAAATTCTTAAAATCAAACTCCCTATGACACCCAACAAGTCATCTAAATCTGTAGAGCCTGCCCACAATCATATTACATCAGCATCGTTTCCACTGAACAATGGTGAAACCTCAGAAAACTCTGTCAAAGCCAGTCTGTCCACTCCCGATCCACTCACCCAAAGCTCACTTTCGACAACTAGTTCAACTAACACTCTCATGAAAAATGACGACCAAATAAATTCCGAACCTCCACGTAAGAAGAAAAAGAAAATGTCCAAAAACATTTCCAGAATAAATTCCAGTTTATCTTCAATAAATTCTCAAGAAAATCGCGCTCCAGAATTGCTAGATTCAACAACTAAAAAAATAAAAAAGTTCAGAGAGAATAAGCTCTCTGAAGAAAGCTATTCATCTGCGGCAGCAACTTCCTCTGCTGATATTCAACAGCCACAAGAATCATTAAAAGAAGCAGTACCCCCACCCTCCTCAGACCCTGCAGAAGTTCACGCCTGTCCTTTCTGTTCCAAAACTTGCCGTAACATAAGCAAGTTGGAGAAGCATCTTTTACGAAAGCATTAGATATGCTAACAACTTTGAAGTATTTAGCATAAAAACACGTAATTAAGTGCGTCTTTGAGATCTTTATTACACAGGTAATGTCAAATGTATAAAAAATAACAATTCAATAAAAATAAATATTTTCGCCCCTATACAGAAGATGCTCCTCTGAGGAGCATCTTTAGATTTAGTTGGCTAGATTATTTTTCTATTTTTTTTACAAATGACTCAGCTCATTTATTGTCATTAGTGAATCCGTTACAAAAATAATTATATTCCATACTTACAATATGACCGATAGACTAATAGCATCAACATTTTCTACAGTTTTCCCCAAACACTTCTAAGATTTCATGGAAAGTCACCAACAATTAAAAATTTTAACCAACAGGATAAACTTGTACTATAGATTTACTGAAATCACTCCTGATAAAGGTACAGAATCAGAAAAATACGTCGTGAATAATTATTCAAAAATATTTACTGTACAAATCAAATTTTCAGCATTCTAGTTTTGTCCTCACTTTTGTCACACAATTTTGGAATGTCTACAATTAAAATAGCACTACATTCACTTAAAATAGATACGAGCTACAAAACTTATGCAAACCTTATATATGTACGTCTAAACTTACTGTAAATACGTGTATGAACCTCTAGCTCGTGTAAATACTGCAAGTCCTAAACTAACTTCAGCTAAACATTAACATTGTAATACAAATTACCTACATTGTATTTATACTTATGTACATAGATACTGTAGGGACGTTCTATACTACAATTTAATTAGATACAATTAGTTAGTTGTACACTATTCAGTTGATGTCTTGAATGGATTAAAGTTATCGAAAACCCTGCATCTCCATCCAAGTCTTTTTACCCAGTGATTTCCTGAAGTGCTCATTCACTGAAAATGAAACATAAGCATTAATTTAAAATTGATAACGTAGGTATTACAATTCACAATTAGCTTTACCCAGACGGCGGAATATAATACCTACTGAAATTCTCAAGGTGCCCCATTTTTACATATTTGAGCAAAAGTATGAAAAAAACTATTTAGTGTTATATAATTTTAAAAAACTGACCAGGCAGACGTTCCCTAGTAATGTGTTGTCTTTCCATTTCAACCAAGCTGGAATACCTCCCATCATGAAGACTTCCCACAAATGGGCTATAATAAGTTCCTGTAAAGAATAATAATAATTTTAAAGATAAAAACATGACACTTATTTTGATCCACTAAGAAATGTTCTAATAGATAGCATGTCCTGTATGTGTACATTCATACTTTCTGATAGGAATAAAACGTTAAAGTTTTTAGACTTCAAATAATTCCGTATTTATGTTATGTATAGAAATAGCAATTTTGCTAATAATGATTGTTCAAAATCTCAGAACATTTAATAGTTATTACCGTAAATCATGTTGTACAAATGTGGACCCAAAGCTCTAAGAAAATGTTCCGCCGGATCGGCATTCGTGAGGATCTCAATATGTCGGGATTTACGTCTAGCAAAAGAAATGACGGAGGGTCTCATTCTTTTACAAACTGGCTCCAATATCCCTTCCACTTTTTGGTCATCTGTCAAATCCACTTCGACCAGCTTCCTTTTCCTAGTCACTTGGATAGTCAAGTCCAATGGAGATTCTGACACTAAGTCTTCGTCACTTGTTTCAAGCACAGGAGGAATACTATTTAGATTCTCTCGTTGCCCCGTTTCTATTTCAGATTTAATCGGATACCAAATGATTACATTTTTGTTTTTACTCAAGGAAATCCAGACTCATCTACAAGTATACTTATATTATAGACTCAATGAAGCATAAAAGTTAAATAATACCTTGAGGTTTTTCAGGGCTCTCTAACTCCTCCTGTTCCTTAATCTCATTGTCAGAAAAATTGTCAATCATCGTTGGAGTACTTATTTCGGCTTCATCTTCGTCCCCTCCATCCTTGTTTTTGTATCTTTCACTGGGGGTAGTTTCTGCGGGAGGTGATATTCTCGACTCGGGAGCCTCCATAGGTTTGATTTCCATCTCACAATAATACACTATTACAATTATATGTGTACAGATAAATGTGCCAATTTGTATATAATTACTTACTATGGTAACTTATTGGTAACTATATATATATAGCTGACTCAAGGAGCTAATTTTTTAAAGGACAACAATAATCACAGTAAAGACTCCTGAATTGCCAAACTGCAGATTTAATTTCCTGACTGCGATCCGTCCTATCAAAATTGTGGAAGATGGTTCCAGCTCCTTCATTCAGAGTTGAGTGAAGGCTAAATATTAATTTTTCAATTCCTGTCGCTCTGAAAGTACAGTCTGGCATGACACATGGACTTTCTTATCATTCCCTTGGAATTTCCCCACAAGCAACAATTTTGAGACCATTGATTAACATCGATAAGATTTTGATTCCTCTATTGAGGAGCAGACAGCCCCGCACATTCATTTCTCTTCATGTCCAGGAATGTAGGGAAAGGCAGGACCTTTTGTGTATATGTTTGTTGGCTGATACTACTGAATTTAATGTGTACTTATTTGATTGAGGACTTCCGGTTGTAAGTGATACGCTACAAGGGAACGAATTCATATTTAAACTTACACATTCATTTTATAAGGAAAGAAAGGAGGTTTTCTGAATAGATGGCCCTTTGAGACGGGGAGACAAAAATCTGAAGAATTATTGATTCTTTAGTATTTAGTAGCATGCATAAAGGTCCGAGATAAACGAAGATGCATAAAGTAAGTAATGTTGGTATGGAGAAACGATACTATAATTTTTGGCCCTACTACTATTTCTATATTACCCTAATTTTGTTTATCCTATTCAGAGCTGCTAAATGTCTGCTATCGTAGGAAGCTCATATTTCCAGTAAAAAAAAAAACAACTGTAAGATCGTATAGGGGGAAGCTGCTAAAAATATATAGGAACAGTACGCTACCTGCAATGGAAAGCTATGTACATCAATCCTGACACTGCCGCAGAATCCCCAACTGCAGCCAATTTTAATAAGCAATCCGAAAAAATTAATTGCATATATTTGCAATCTCACCATCCTATGGATTAGCAGACAGGAGAAAGTTGTCCTTTTACAAATAGAAACTTTCTATAAATTAAGTTCAGGGAGTAATTAAAAAATCCCCTCCTCGGATGTATCCGTTTTTGGCTGAAATTGGTTGGCTTGTTCGTGCTTAAGAAAATAAAAACGAATCAAATCTTTCTTTTCTCCCCAAGTAATCCACCAATTTCAATGAATTTTTTTTACCCATACTAGTCAGTACTACAAACACAATTTAATCAAAAATATTTTGAAATTTTCAAAAATAATTGTTTAAATTTTGAAACTTTTTAAAAATGTGTAACGGAAATTTTTGAAATGCTCGACATGATACCATAAATTAAATAGGGCAAGAAGAGATGGACGTAGGTAGCTATAAAATAATAGTGGAGCGAGGATTTTTTTAATATGGTGCACGCATAATGTTAATTATGCACTTTATTACTCTGAATGACATGTAAATACTGCAAGTACATTATTTATAACAACGTTATTAATAATTAATACAACACGTTCTTAAAGTAAGAGCAGACGCAACACAATCGTCTCAAAGTACCCCTTGAAGGAATGGCAAGAAGGTTTAAAGCGTGAGTGAGTAGTGAGTAAGTATTTAAGCATCGGTACGTACGCGTCCAAGCGTTTAACCCTTCCTTGGAGAAAGAGCGGGAACTTGAAATCCAGCATGCTTTTTAAAATCAGTCGTTCGTTTATAAATACTTAAGCTTTGAAGATTTGATTTAATTAGAAGGAAAGAAGCGTTGGGGCCTTTGGTCTTTGGGGTCACAGTCTACAATTTTGAGATAAATACAGACGGAGCTCAATTTCGTTCAGGTAATTACATACTTACATTAAAAATTATTATTATTTATTATGTTATTATGTTGTATTGTATTTATTAATTACAATGTCCAGGTCCTCGTTGTTAGAGGATAAAAAATGTTTCTCCAAAATTAACTACACATGTATGTACGTAGTAATTATATTTCGAAATTAATAATAGTTTTTGTGTTGTTGTTTGTTTGTTATTTTTAGCATTAGCGATTGTCCATTTGGATGTTACAATACTTTCGGGCCATGCGAACCAGGAATTCCATTAAGAAACCACCGTCTCGAAATACTATGACCAAGTAATTTATTAATTTTTTGTTTTTATTTATTTGGAAATGTTGAATGTTGAAAGAGATTTATTTTTATGTATTTAGCTGACTCACAGGTGAGAAATATCGGAATTAAAACTAATAGCGTGTCAATTTGGTATCCTAGCTAAACGCATAAAGAGCTAAACGTATAACAGCCAAACGCATAGAGTTATACGCATAATCAGCTAAACGTATAAGGTATCTAAACGCATAATCATCTATACGTATAAGGTATCTAAACATATAATCGTCTAAACGTATAGGCTTTAAAAACGTATAATCGGCCAAACGTATAAGGTATTTAAAAGCATTTACATGTACATTTAATACATGTCCTTGCAAGACCATCGTCGCTAAAGACCAAATTGTCTCATGCATATTGAACCAACGTCTACCAGTGCTGGGACCTCTACTCTACTGAAAATAGAGGTAGTGGTAGAAATAGAGTAGGGTCGTTAAAATCAGCAAAACATCAGTAGAGGTGTAGTAGAGGTATACAGAAATTCTAGCATAATAGAGGTAGAGGAAAATAGTAGGCTAACATAAAATTAAGTGAGTAGAGGAGCGTTATTTAGGGTCCCAATTTAGATACCAGTAGTAGGAGTAGAGGTAGAACAGTACATCGTATTCTAATGATAGAGTAGAGGTAGTAGTAGTAGTAAGCTTATAGTAATAAGAAGTAATACATAAATTTACCATTTCCCTGAACACCCAATTTAATACTCGGAATGACATCTGGTGTCCGTATATACAACCTCACTTCACTTTATCATTACAGTAACTCATGAACGTGTTTTGTAGCTGCAAATGCAATAGAAGGGAATTGGAAATACATAACCAAATGTCATAACCACGTAATTCCCTTTATAAACACGCTAGTTTTTCAGCTTTTATCTAATTTAGCTTGTGGTAATTTTTTAGCTGTACTAATGGGGTACTGATCTTATTGTATTCAATAAAGCCTCAATATTAACGTTAAACTAGCAGAAATCAGTGATCTATTTTTTCTTGCTCACAATTACTCATGGAAAATGACCATTTGAATACAAACGAGGGTCAAAGTTTTCGGGGCAATATGCAATTCGAATTCCGATATCCAGCCCTGGTAGAAATTGAATGATAATTCAGATTCTTAATGAACCGTTTATAGGTACAAGTGAGGACTATTGGTTCTAACTTCATTACTGTTTATATTACATTCTGCTACTTTATTCTAAAACACCATGAATTTCTCTGTAAATACTGTATTTTTTTGGTAGAGGTAGTGGTAGCTAGCAGAGCCAAAAAAAATTTCGAGAATAGAGTAGAGGTAGAGTAGCGACAATAACTTTAACACATAATAGAGTAGAATAATAGCTAGCAAGTCAGATAAACATAATAGCAGTAGAGGTCCTCTATTCTATCGAAAACCGCTGGTAGAGTAGAGTGTCATAGAGGCGGCAACTGTTGAAAAGTACAATAGAGTAGAATAGAATAGCGCTTGCTGAAACGCCCATCACTGACGTCTACATGTAATTTCAATAAAAGGAAAATAGTCTGCGTACAGGCAATGCGTACAGGTAAACCCCACGCAAATAGTTTGAATCCCACTGTTTATCAGGAGCCGTTGATGACCCCGTAAAAATCAGTATTTACGCCAGTTACTGATATTTGCCTGACTATGTTTCCGGGAGTGGCTTATAATATGTTTGATTTTCTTGGAACCATCTTGTCAAGTTTTTCCAAAATTTACGTCATTGAACTGCGTCAACGTTTGGGTAATTTGATCCACAAAAAGGGTATGGATTGTTCCAGGGGTGGATTAATAAAATAATTCTTACCCTGGCCCTAACAGAGCTGTTTTCAAGTCCATGTCTGTCTTGGCTCATTCAAGTCAAGTCCCAAGTCCAAGTCATGTTCGTGCAAACGAAAATTTTGACTTGAAATTTCAAGTAGAGGGTCAATTCCTTAACGAAATTTGAACACGAACTTGTGTTCAAGTCTATTCAAGTCCATGTTATTCTAAAAGACTTGACAACCAAGTCTATTTCATGTTCAAGTTAAACGACATGACGTGACTTGAGAAGTGACTTGAATCCTCAAGTGCAATTCCCATGTCTAAACGAGCAGTTGACGTTTACTCACGTGTTGCAAATTCCTACAGAAGTCGCACTCCCTACCGTTACTGTCGTGGAAGTGGTGGTTGCACATGTTTTAATCCTTATCCAACCTGAGAAACATTGACTAACAATAAGATTCGCAGGAACTGTCAAGGAGAATGGACAAACATTAATGAACTATTTGAGTATTTCTTCAAATGGAGTTCCAATGGAATGCTTATTTTCAATTGGAACCTCTCTTTTAACCCAAAAGAGAATGATGGATGAAAGTATTCAGGTGTGCATGTCCATGAAGGCATGACTAAGATTAAACTCCCACTTGCTAAATTTCGATCAAGTTAGAGTTGAAGCTATCGCTAAAAAATTTTTAGGAGAAACGGATGACTGAATTGCATAATATTTTTTAATACTCGTTGATATATTTAAACTTTATTTGTTACTTTAGTCATTTAATGACCAATAACATGATTAAATATAACTTGATTGACTTGAAGTTCCGTGTGCATGTCATGATCAAGTCACGTCTCAAGTCATGATCAAGTCACGTCTCAAGTCATGATCAAGTCACGTCATTTGACACCACACATTCCAAGTCCTATTCATGTCCAAGTCATGTAATAAATGACGTGAAGGAACCTGATTTGAAAATTCATGTTCAAGTCTCAAGTCAAAATATCAAGTCCAGGTTGAACATATTTTTGGACGTGATATTCAATTCCAAGTCAAGTCCATGGTCGGGTCAGCGTAAAGACATGACTTGAAAACAGCTCTGGGCCCTAACCCCAAAATGGATTTGTGGGCCTTTGCATTTGCATGTATGTAATCTGAGGGCCTTAGTCAACATTTGTGTTACCCTGGCCCTAAATGTTTTACAGGGTGGGCCACCCCGTAAATCCACCCCTGAATTTTTCTAGAACTCAAAAATTAACATGTTTGCTGGAAATCTTGTAGGATTTCCGTTGAAATGCTGTAAAGTTTAGTTAGTAAGTAATAGTGGTCGGACCAATTCAATTTAAATTGCAATTTTACAATTCAATTCAATTCAGTTCAGTTCAATTCAGGGATTTTTCAATTCAATTCGATCGTTTACTGAACCGAATAATTCAATTCACCTTTTGAATCGAATTGAATTGTTTTCTTTGAATTCCAATTCAAAAGAATTTCGGGCTGAATCAAAACCGATATTGTAAGGATAAGATTAGCACCATCTTTGCGTCGATATAACCAGCATTAAAATGTGTTAATATTTTTAGGGTGGCGTCAGCCCCCTTGTAAGATAGTGTTGTCCGTGGATGCTTGGAACTGTTTGTCCCGACGTTTTCCTCCGAACCAATTGTGTTCAAACTTTTTGTGAACATTCTTTAGGTCACTCTCTTGGAGGATTTATTCTTTATTGGTATAAAACGTAATGCGTGTTCGTACGTAAAAATCAAAAACGACTAACTGTTCCTCCGATTTCAATGGAATTTTTTTACACTTACCAGTCAGTACTACTAGCTTAATTTTTTTTTAAAATTATCAAAATTTTATTTTTTTCAAAATTTTGCATTTTTTAAATCAGCTCAACGTAATACTATAAAAAGGGTAAGGAGAGATGGTCTTAGCTGACGCGCCACCCTAGCCACCTTTGCAGTATTTAAATATGCCCGGCGAACCAAATGGTTTACAATTCAGTTCAGTTCATAGAGTGAACTGAATTGAATTGAATTGTTTTTTACTGAACCGAATTGAAACACAAATTTTAATCCAGTTCAGTATTCGAACTGGATTGAATTGTAAATTTTGAATTGAATTGAATTGTTCCGACCACTAGTAAGTAAAATTGAATATAAAAACATTAAACCATGCGTTACATTTTTGGCTCCGGTGACCTCATTGAAGCAGGATAATAAATAAATACGATCATCATTATTAACTTAATTCTTGTAGCTTACAATCAAAATAGGTGTTTTGCATAGCTTTATATTTGCAAAAGAAGGTGTCAAAAACGTGTTGCAAAGGGAATTCAAAATTATATTTGTTATTATCCTAAAACTGTTTGAAAAAATTAATTTTGGCTCTTGGTTCTAGAAAATTTCAATGACAGTTTGCACATATATTAGACGATCCCTGTAATAGTATTGTATTTTGAGACGCCAGCAAAAATATGAAACAAAAAAGACAAAAAACTCTATCCGGAGAAAAATTAAAATAAATGCGGTAAGGGGGTAAATTTTGTCCAAAATTAAGGTTGTAGGATCTGAAATGTTTGACAACGTGATAAAGTATTTGAGTTGCGGGTATTTTCGGAAAATCTGGAAATTTTTTATTATTCGACCAGTATTTTTTCCATTATTTAGAATTTTAGCCAATATGTGCTAAAACATGTTCTTTCAATAACTATTTATCAAATTACTAGTACACTGAATGTAAAAAATTTTTGCAAATGGTGAGTTCGAGAATTAATAAAATTGTGGACATTGAGTCCATGAAGACGTGTATGCTCAACACGTGGTACTCTTCTGGACTTAAATGCATACGAAATACATAATGGACTGACTGAGATTTTTGCTAAGGACTTTAATAGGACTGAGACTGACAATGAGAGGGACTAACGCATGGATACTACACGACTGACAATGAGTGGACTGACAGAATGTTAGAATGCTACTTACTTGGGACTATTAGAGTTAGAGGACTTGCCTGTACACATTGCCTGTACTTAGACTATTATTATTAAATATTAGTATATATTCCTTTTATTTAAATTACATGTACACGTGGGTTTAATATACAATAGCAGAGATGCGCATCCACAGTTTCGTTACGTTACGTTACACTATTACGATAGGTTTTAAAATTGTCGTTAATTATCATTACATCACTAAATATTGTTTGAAAAATTCAGCGTTACCGTTCCGTTACTACAAGACAACGGTAATACTCCAGCGTTAATTTTCGTTACCATTAAAAGACCTAAAATAGCCGTTACTTTCCGTTATCGTTACTATTATTGTCCGCTCGTTATAAACTAAAATTTCAAACAACTAGTGTTGCCAGACGAACCTGGTATGCAGAAAATATAGCGAAAAGGCAATTTACAGTTTCTGTGTAGTTCTTGATTCACCTGCAATGTGATCCGCGTCCCGACTACCCGGTGTGGTAATCTGAACATTTGTCCTTTTTTCAAATTCATTTTTCTCCTTTTACTACGTAGCAGTAGTATTCTCCATGGTTAGTTCTTATCTACTAACTCCATGTTAGAACCAAAACTTAATTCGTAAGCCGATCACACATCGTTTTTTTAGCAAAAGTGTGTGGGTTGAGCAAAATAAAGGGTCAAAAACTTATTGAAATTTACCATGTTTTCAATACCGTACATAATGATGCTCAGGGATGAGGGTGTCCACATCCAACTAAAGTTTTAATATGTATATCCCACGTTTATTTGCATGCACAGTTACTCCAAGCAAAGCCAATAATAGATGTCAATGCGTAATGCAAAAATAAATATGTACATGCATAAGTATATTTATTTGATAGTGTTGCGTTACGTTACGTTACAATATCGTTTTCTGTTTACACACGCTGGAACGCTATAGTTATTCCGATAAATGTTTAGCACACCCTAGTTCCGTTACCGTTACGTTATTGCCTGCTCCAAATATAGGCCGTTACGTTAAAAACGGCGTTATTCCGTTATTGTTAGGTAAAAGTAACGTAACGGGCGCATCTCTGTACAATAGACAATTTGATCCCTTTAACGACGATGCTGCTGCAAGGGAATGTGTAAAACGCTAAATATTGTTTTGATCCCTGAATTAAAATACTAGCCTTATTCAAACGAATGTCCAGAGCTATGCAGTATTTTAAAATACGTGTTTTCAGACCACAAAGTATTTTGTATTTTGTATTTTAAAGTTAGCAAGCAGTGGGCAAGTATTTTGTACTCAGTATTTGAAGGGCCTGTAAGTACAAAAGTATTTTGTATTTGTTTACTTTCGAGGGCCTGGAAAATGTATTTCAAATAAAGTATTTGGCTCAAAATACTTTTCCCCAGCATCATTACAACTTTTACATTGTTTGTAGTTTGAATGATGGTCAATATCTGTAAGAACTCCATTTTAGCCATGCAATAACATACGTTGGAATGAATCATTTTTACTACACACATCAAACATGTTCAGGTTCTCGATATTCAGCATTGCATTTCGTCACTGAATAGACAATATAGATTACGCTTGTATGCTTTTGTACATCACTTACATTTAGTCCACTTTGCCCCTTTAATAACAATATTTAAGATCCGCCGAAGACACTCAATTTAATTTTCAGATACTAGCTCGGATACTAAAAATATCATAATAATATACATTACTTAATAAACAATCAAAATAACTGATTATCTTTAGTCAAGGTAATTATAATTAACTTATTCAATAAAAGTTGAATAATTTGTTTCTACACAAGTTTTATATGCAGTCCTTGAAGTGATTACGTGATTAGTTATGTAATTGTTTTAATAAAATGTTGCCTTTTAAAGCTGTTTGAGTGTAACCTGACGTATTTTACTTTGTATTTTGTATTTTCTACATTTTACTTCAGGTGTGATGTACATTATTATACATTTTGCTACCTTATGCGTTTAGATACTCTATACGTATAGGTGATTATGCGTTTAGATACCCTATACGTTTAGACGATTATGCGTTTAGATACCTTATACGTATAGATGATTATACGTTTAGATACCTTATACGTTTAGCTGATTATGCGTATTGAGCTTATACGTTTAGCTGTTATACGTTTCGTGTCCAGAGCTAATCCCGCCTCGACAATCCCGCCAGTGATAACTCCGCCGAAGCAACCCCGATGATTTAATCCCGATCTCAATAGTATTTAATCCCGCCAACCATAACCCCGCTGACGATATTCCCGAACCAAGTTTTATTGTATTAACTTCAGTAAACAATAAATAAATAATAACCAATGAATTTTGCTTCTGCTTGAATTTATGAATGCATAAGTTTATTACTTTTGATATTGAGTGATAAACTGTTGTATTTTCACGGTTGTTATAGCAACATTAATTTATATTCATTAAATTCTGTTTCATTGTATGGCGGGATTATCTCATTAGTTGTCGGGATTATCGTGAGCGGGATTGTATATATCGGTCAAATTGACAGCGGAATACTGTTCGCGGGAATAATACCATCGGGATTGTCGCGGCGGGATTAGCTCTGAACTCCATACGTTTAGCTTTTATGCGTTTAGAGGTGTAACCAATTAAAAGTTTTTGTAAATGAAATTCCCAGTTACCATTATGCAGGCAGTATGGATGTCAATATAAATGTTTTAAGCATTTTCATAATATTGTGAACTTGTATCTTCATTCCATTTCACCGATTGATCACATCTTTTGGACTAGCCAGCGCAATTGAGTTTATTCTTCCCCTAATACCGTAAAATATACAGTGCTCTCAATTTTACTCATTACTCGAATTTTTCATAAAGTGAGTAAGTGAGTATTGTACTTACTCGTACTTACATCTGCGAGTATGAGTAAGTAATGAGTAAGTAATTTTAAAAAGGTTGATGTTTAAGTAAGTAAAGAGTAAGTACGAACACTCATTCCCCAGTGTAATGTAAGTAAAGAGTAAGTAAGACGAAATGCAAAGTATCAAAAAGTAAGTATTGAGTAAGTAAACTCTTCTTACTGGAGTAACTACCATAGAAAAAATGTTCTCCGACAATGTCCATGACTTATATATGGCTTATGGGGGCAGATAACACAGGCCATAGGCAAACAATGCCTTTAAATACTTGCGACGATGCAACTCGTTAAACTTGAGTCGTTGACTACACTACCAAAGATGGGAGTGATGTGAATTATATTTGAAAATGAGTAAGTATTACTTGAGTACTATGCAGGCAAAAGTAAGTAAAGAGTAAGTAATATCAGCTTATTTTTGCGAATAAGTAAGTAAAGAGTAAGTATTACACTGCGACCCGAAATTTTCAGGGAGTAATGAGTAAGTAAGATAGCCACCATGAAGCCCCTGAGTAAGTAAAAAGTAAGTACTGGACACCATGAGAGACAAAATTATGAGTAAAGAGTAAGTAAGTGTGTCTAACTGAGAGCACTGAAAATATACCCTCACTTCACCGATTCCGCCAAATCTGGATTTTATTGCCTCATCCATACATGTACAAAGGGCATACCAAAGTTACTTTTGACCCCCCTTGGAAAAATCGGAAATTTTTGACCCCCCGGCCCGGCCTCAGGACGGGCCGGGGGGTCAAAATCAATATCATGACCTTGTACGTTAAAGTTATGTGGAATAAAGTCCTTTATTTGTTTTTTTCAAAGCGGACAGCGACGAAAGTCACTTTTTTTAACAATATTTTCGTATAAGTACTTCAATGCAGAGCGATGTGAACAAAATTGTACACCAAATTTTTTTTTGTAAAAACGAGTTTGAAGGTCAAAAAACCGAAAAAACCCGAAAACTAAAGTAATTTTTTACACCCATAATTTAATATTCAAAGACAAACTGCCTATCTTAAATTTTTTGTCGCAAAGGAAGGTCACCTCACGATTTTTTTCAGGATCAAGGCATTAATATTTCGGTTTTTTCAGAAAAATTACAATGTAAATTTGTTCACATTCAAGATTTTTTTTCACTGCGGGCCCACTCTAATGTGATCATTTTTAGAAGCTTAAACGACGAGACTGCATTGGTACCACAATTTAAAATTTAAAAATGTGTCACATTAGAGTGGGCCCGTCTTCAAAATCGAGAAAAACCGAAACGGGTAATTCATATACATATACATATACACATAAGGGGCCATGCAAGTGTATTTATACGTACACACGCAGGATTGTCTTGTGGAGGTGAGAGGCGCGCTGTCGTGCAGCGTAACGAGTATGCAGCCCTTACATGTACACAAACAACCGCATGACGCAGCTCCGCGTTCGTTCTTCCGTCACACAAAATAGTCCCACTTATTTCTTGTAATATTTTTTATATGATTGGTCCTACACCAATCAAAATTGGTGTGAGGGTTGACCACGATATTTGAAATATATGTATGTACATTACATGTACTTTATATTAAAAAAATATTCAACCTTGCACTGTCCGCTTTGAAAAAAACAAACCCAGGAGGCTAAACGATAGTTTAAACATTTGTAAACCCAAAAAACCTGAAATTCAGTGAAAATGTGACAGGAATTACCAAAAACTTATTTTAGAAGAAGAAAAAAAGTTTCAGAGGTGCATTGCATGAGAAACGCATAGTAAGACAGTAGAGCATCTCGGGCGGTTAAAGTTTGCGGGTTATCCCGTAAAAAGTCCGGCCCGCCGGGGCTTCGGGCGGGTACGGGTAAAATTTATTACATTTGACGGGTTACGGGTGGGTACGGTTTTTTCAATGCGGTTAAAAAAGACTGTGGAAGCCCCGTAAAAGCCCGTGAAAAAATTCTTGTGTGGTGCATGCTGGATATAACTCCTCACGAGTTCGAGTAGATACTCGAGTTTCGAGAACGAGTACGGGTCGAGTACGGTATCAACTTAAGAGCGGTACTTGCACTCGTCGGTCGAGTATCCGTTTTTGTACTCGAACTTGAGTATATTTCTAACGAGTATCAAAACGAGTACAGGTATGTTCAAAGTAATTAAACCAATAAACGAGTACGGGTTCGGGTCATTAATTTAAAAGTACTTGAACCCGTACTTGGATTTACACGTGATACTCGAGTATTTTTATCCAGTACAAAGTTCACATCCATATATCCTTGATTACAAAAACGTTGTTATTCCGAAGCGAAAAAGGCAAAGCGGTTAAATTAAAAATGATTACGAATTGCATGAAACGTTGCACGTGGCATGGCTGAGTCAACACTTGATTAAGTTGCAATAAGTTATTGTTACAGCTCCGAATGTAGTAATTACTACTGTAGTTATTAAGTACCCATCGCCGTAAAATATTAATGGAACCGGAGAATAGTGCAGAATTAATGGAGGTTAAGGATGAGATTGACCTGATTGAAGAGAATCCAGTCAATGTGACTGGCAGTAGCAAATCTTGATCCAAAGTTCATCAGCATTTTAACCTCGTTGGAGAAAATTTTCACTGCAAACACTTCGTATATTGCTGTTAAAAATTCTTTTTATCTGAATTTACTACTTGTTTTCTACGTCTATCTCTCTTTGACTAAATAGTCTACAAATTTTTTTTTCGGTGTACTTGATACTCGAGTACGGTTCGAGTACGAGTTCAAGTACGGGTCGGTCGGTATAAACGCTTCATACTCGCAAGTACGGTCCAGGTTCGGTAAAAAATTAAGAACTATAATACCGTCCTTCGAGTATGGGATTTGATACTCATACTTGAAGACACAAGTCCGGATCAAGCGGGAATTTGGCCCGACAATTTGAGTACGGTTCCAAGTACGAGTACGTTATGGATAAATACTCAACCCGTAGACTCGGGTACGGGTCTAAAATATCCGACGGGGTGATGCTCTATAAGACAGTGAGTTGCTAAATTTGACCCTACGTGAAATGCAGTTGACCCCCATCTGAAATTTCTTTTTTATTTTATTTTGACCCCCCTTGGAAAACAAGCCTTGAACATGTATGGCCTCATCCGGTTATCCGCCAATCCGTAATGTTTTACAAATTTTGTCATTCCGCACCTGCGGGATCCCACATTATTGAGACCCATGTAAATATAAATAATAGTACATATGTAATTATATGTGAATTCTATTTAATGTGATTGATAATTTATTTAAAGTTTTTTAAAGAGAATACTTAAATGAGTACAAAATCAGGTTTTGCTTAATAAAATGAGTTGATATAGTGTAGTGATGGAACTTAAGTTAAACTTATACGTCGATTTTGATAAAAATTAGTGGACAGTCACTCTTGGAGAGCTTGATTAGAGAGCTGAAAGATTTTTTGTCGGATGGTTTTATTTTTGGAGACATGATAGGTCATAGGTCATTTTATGGTAACCTAACCTGACCACTGACCAACAAGAACTGAATATCAACGTGGTGTGATCCGGAGCTCTAGGCTGTAGTTAGACATTAACAAGCACTGGGTGCAATCAGAATTGATCAGACGTTGATCTGTGATCTTGCACATTTCTGAAACTAGAAGAGTCCGACAAAAACAAAAATCAGAACCTTTATCTACTTCTTAAATAGTAATAGTGTAACAATTTTTATCTAAATCTGTGTTTGACTTGTACCGGAATGAATATCGCCATTCTAACGCAAAGATTTATTTTGGTTCTCCTAGGAAAACGTCCACGCCTAGAAAACCTAGGATGAAACGGGGGCTAGTTGATCAGGAGTCTGTAGACATTAAGAATTATAAGGGAAACTCGGCCACGGCGAAATCTCCTGACGTAAAGGAAGAACAGCCTTCCACGTCAAAATCTGGTTCTTATAGAAAGACACTCATTCGCAGAAAAAAGGTCAAGGAAGCAGTACAAGAACCCGTGGCACTCAAAGATTCTGGGGCAGATTTGATTTCGGAGAAACCTTTTGACGAAACTAATGAATCTTCGAGATCGAATTCTCCTAGTAAAATTAAACCGATTTCCAGATCGAACTCTCCTAATAAAAATTCCGAAACTTCCAAATTAATTTCCCCTCCTGAAAATGCAGAAGCTTTAAGGTTGAACTCTCCTGGTAAAAATAAACGAACTTCCAGATCGAAATCTCCTATTAAAAATAAAGAAATTGCCATATCCGATTCACCTAGTAAAAAGGCAAAAGTTTCAAGGTCGAACACTCCTATTAAAAATAAACGGACTTCTAATTTGAACACTCCTGACAAAAATAACAAGGCTTCAACAACGAACACCCCTAACAAAAATAAAAAGGCTTCAACACCAAACACTCCTAACAAAAATAAAAAGGCTTCAACAATGAACACTCCTAACAAAAATAAAAAGGCCTCAAGATTGAACACCCCTGACAAAAACAATCATACTTCAACATCGAACACTCCGGACAAAAATAAACATACGTCAACGTTGGATTCTGCTGGCACAATTCCAGAAACCGAAGAGGAAGACACGATGAAGGAGGTTGACCCAATGGCTGATTTGGGTGAAAAGAATGAAACAAGTCATGTCAGTAAAGTGAGTAATGAAAATTATACACACGAGTTAATTTCCGGACAAACCTCCGAAAATTTGTTGGATACTGTGAATACTCCTGAACAGAGTACCCAGAAAGAACCTTCTTCAGAAGTTTTTAGTCGCTCAACAATATCCCAAAATCAGGAACCATTTCCAGACTACTCCTCCAAAAACGCCACAGGAAACTCTGCCGAAAAGGACAATTCTACCTTAAAGAGTGACATTGTTAAGCCTGAAAAAAAAATTAAATTCAACCTAAATCCTGAATTCAAGGTCAAGTACAATGAAGAAGAGCGTGAAGACTTCTACGAATGTCCGCTATGCTACAAAGAATTCCCAACTCGGAAAAAGGTCAAACGGCACTATCGAATCCATGTGGAAGAGAAAACATTTGTTTGTACGCAATGCGATATGAAATTTTTAGCCAAGTGGGACTTTAAGATTCACAACGAGTCTTTTAATCATGGTCAGAAGAAACTCTACGAATGCTCATTGTGCGGAAAGGCTTTTACTACAAAGTACCTGCGGGGTCAACATGAGAACACGCATAAAGGTATCCGTTTCCGGTGCAAAGGCTGCCACAAGTCTTATGTCTACAAGAGAGATCTTGTTCGTCATGTCAAAATTCATCACCTGGATTTGGACCCCTCAGAGGACACCAAACTCGAGGCAGTGTCGGACGACGATGAAGGTCCCAAATTTAATTAGTAAGTTTTGTCTTTTACAGAATTACACAAATGGGACCGTTTCATGTGATTTCTAAAGCATACCCCGAAAAATTGGTACGCATTATGTACGATACCCCTTTTATGCCTGCTGAAGGTCTCAATTTTGGGCCCCGTTTCATTTTATATCCCGTGGGGATCTCAAAAGGGAGTCTCACACCAGTACTTTCCTCTCTCACAATGACCACATCTTCAGTTTGAGGCTTTAAAGCTTTGAGGAACACTCAGTCGTAGTGCAGTTTCATCCGGTGCCTGCCCATATTTGTGGGTCTGACCGTGGTCTCAATACTTGAAAGTCTCAACCACCCCTATGATTGTGAGACCATGGGTCTCAAGTCTCAGTCCAAAAACCATGTACGGAAAGAGGGCAGTGAGAGTGAGACCGACATTCTCACAAATAAGTTAATGTCGGTGCGACGCTCCGGGTGACATAAGTGGTATATAATTCCAGAATGGGGAATGAGATTGAGCCAAAAAATTTGCACAAAATTTGGAAATTGAATATTTTTTACTGTTGTGATTTCTATGGGCTAGGTGGAGAGAAGGTTATTGCGGCAGGCTCCACAGGGTTCAGTGATAGAGAATATTTATTACCCCCACTCTATCAATTTTTGTTTTCATATTTTTCAAAATTTTAGTCCAAAAATCTCGATAAAGCAGTCAAAGTAGTACATAGGAGGAAGGAAGGAGGACATATTCAGAATTTTTAAACCAAATGTAGTTGTGATTGAAGAGTGTATAAAAGTTTCGTAGATCAAAGCCAATTATATATGCTTAATTAAGTTGAGCGTTGTGACCTTACGGGATGACATAGGCCAATGTTTGTATGTTTTATATTTTTGAAAAATTTTCAACCAGTTTTTACTCTTTGAAATGGGGGGATTGCATTTTTTTTACTGCTAGGCTAAAAGCAAGGAAAAAGAAATGCAACGTCTCATATGTACTTAAATATGACTCCCAGGAAACGAGACCGCATGGGGCCGTGCTCTTTTTAGGGGTGTGCTTCGACAGAAATTAAATAATTCAAGGAATCTTAGCCTGGATTTATTCTAGAAATGTTTATTTTGTAATAAACTAGTTGTGTACTATGTACATTTCTGCAAACTTGGTTCTTTTTTAGCATTAACAAACCTTCAAGAAAATATCCAGCTCAAGAGGACTTCCCCAATCCTGATGGAATGAATAATGTCCATCATCAGATAATTCCTGCTCAAGTGGTTGAAGTTCATTTTGATAAAGATCCAGAAAAAGAAACAGACAAACTCGAAAATGGCCAAGACTCTCGCGTGAGTAACACATCTCGGAAAAATGTTCCTTCTCAATCTCTCGTCAAGAGAAGATATGCAGATTTGGAAACCCGTAATTCTGGACTTTTGCCACAAAATCCCAACAAGTTGCAAGACTCCACAAGTGACAATAACACTTCCGACACGGGCAGTGTCAAAAAGCGAAAGAAGAATAAACGTAATGACCAGAGTTTTAGTCAAACAGAAACGGGAGATCGTCAGAATATCAGGAGTTTGAATGACAATGTGACCGAAGAAACCGAAGTAACTGTGGCAGCTCAAGACCGCGCAAGTGATCATCCAGAATCGGGCGAATTTGAACTTACAACTCCGAACCAAGACTCCCAAAATGAAGGTGAATTAAGGATTTATATTAAATCACCGGAAAATACACCTGATCACACTCCCATCAAAAGAAATACAAGATATGAAGATTCCGAAACCTATAAATCTGGACCTTTGCCTGAAGATCCTTATAAGTTGCAAGACTCCACAAGCGACAAGCACACTTCCGAACTAGGCAGCGCCAAAAAGCGAAAGAAGAAGAAAAGCCATGAGCTGAGTCTTAGTCTCACAGAAGCAGTAGATCCTCCAGAAATTCCCAGTACAAGTGACAATTTAACCCAGGAAACGGATCCTCTAACTGTGAAAGCACAAGACACTGGAAATGATCAACATGAATGTCCTGTGTGTGACAGAGTTGTAACCAGCATTCGAAAGCTGCAGAAGCATTTGAAGAAAAAGCATTGTATTGACTCAGTGTAAAAATGATTGTTACCTATTTAAATTATTTAGGAGACTATATCTTTTTTTGATTTTTATCTTGTTTCTGTTTTCCTCTGAATCATATCCACATACATATATCCTATATATGTTATACCTTATAAGAAATATTCAAATACTGTAGATTTTACTGAAATAGAATAATATTTTGTCCAAATATTCTAAACATTGTCGTTACTTGTAACCCAATTGACTACCAGACTACCATTGCTCATATAACATATTTTGGTATTTACCAAAGTACTTTTAAGCGTTTTGATGGAATAATGCCAATGAAAATATTTCCGTTTGGCTCTCTCAAATAAGTACTTACATACTTTTTTTTGTTACAATTTTGAAAAGAACATTTAAGTATCCTCCCCCCTTGTGGTAATTATTCATATAATTCAAATTGTACATAACTTACGCAGGTTCATCCTTCATCTCATGCTTACACTACGAGCCAGCTCAGAAACCGGGGAAGACTCCAGGAGGATCTCGTTTGTTTGGTGGTGTCATCAAATGGACCATGCATAAATAATATTGCATTTCCTTTGTATTCCCACCCCCCTTTCCCGCACATAAGTACCCGTTTTGTGACATATCCTCTCCAACTCTTCTCGTATCTTTTATATCCTACGGAAAAATCATTTACAGGAAAAAACATTTTTTTTTTTCTGAGGAATGCTTTACAGACGGAAATTCCAAGCGCCCTTTTTCATTTTCAAGCAGTTATATTTATACCTACAGGCGTACTGAAACGCTGACAGGATTTGATCCATACGGAATACAAATCATTCTTTACTTCTCACCACCAGCAAAAATGTCATAAAAGCAGGGATTTTTCTTTAGGCTGTTCGATACAGGATGGAGCTTTTTAGGAATTTTTGAGCTAAGTAAGTAAGTACATGTGTCTAGTAACTATGCATCACTTTGCCCCTAACCATCGACAAGGATTGTAAGCTCTGGCGCTAAAGCAGGATCCCGCGTAAACCTTATGCGTGGAAAGTGGAAATGGATTGGATCAGTCCAAGTTATTGAGTGTTGTGTACTAATTTTAGGGTCAGCTAGCTATACACGAAGTGTACGACATACAAACTACAATAATTAATACATATACACACTACTTACATACACGTTGTAATGTATGTACTTTATGTAAATGATCCCTTGTCGGATTTTCGTGGCTGATTGTGCGAGTCAACAAGCAAATCAAATGGAGCCTTTAAAAGGGAATTCTTCTCACTCCAACTCAACCTGTCCAAGCTTGATACTTGATCCAGTTCAGTCAGTTTATAGGTAATGATGAGGAATAAGGTCTATTAATATGAGACAAAGCATTTTGCCAATGCAGCAGAGTCAATTTTATTAGCATGAAGCTAATTTAAAGTGCCATATTCATTTAAACTACGAGTTAAAAATTACTCGAATTAATTAAACCTTGCTTTAGTGTTTAGCCTGTCAAAGCCACAATTAAAAGGTAACTATTGAATAATTCTCTAATTTATTAATGTAGTTCCCCGACCCTTAGGTAATTATTAACCGGTTAAAAATAAAAGTATTGATTATACACTTTTTAAAAAGTTTGTTATAAAAGTAACTTATTAATATTAATGTATTTTAGTTTTTTAGTGGAATTAATGCGTGAGTATGTACTTACTTGTGACGTAAATAGCGTAATAATTAATAATTAATTAATTGTTGAATTTTAAAAAGTGCCATTAATTTTGTGATTACAAACGGGTTTTTGAAATATTTTGTGTAATGTGCATCATGGGTTTAAAATCGGGTTGTACTAAACTCTGAACCACCTGAACCAGTGAACCATCTGAACCACCCCCAAAATTGCTCTTTTCTGAGGTGGTTCATTGAACCAAGCAATAAATCTCTGAACCAGGGCTCCAAGCTCTGAACCACCCCCAAAATTGCTCTTTTCTGAGGTGGTTCATTGAACCAAGGAATAAACTCTGAATCAGGGCTCCAAGCTCTGAACCACCCCCAAAGTTGCTCTTTTCTGAGGTGGTTCATTGAACCAAGCAATAAATCTCTGAAACACCTATGAACCAGGGCTCCAAGCTCTGAACCACCTCTGAACCAGGTCTCCAAGCTCTGAACCACCTATGAACCAAGGCTTAAAGTTCTGAACCACACCTAAACCAGAGCACAAAGCTCTGAACCACTCTGAACCAGGGCTTGAAGCCCTGAACCACTCTGAACCAGGGCTTCAAGCCCTGAACCACCTTTGAACCCGGGTTAAAAGATCTGAACTAGTGTTTCTTGTCATTTGTAAGTTAACCACAATTACTAATTGAACTTGCAAGTTCGGTTCAATTGCAGCTATTTACACCAGGTAATTGTATGTGTCGGTGCAATTCCAATTTCTGTATACTTAAATAGCAATTACAAAAGCATTAAATACTCGCAATTACAGGTTAAGCACAACTGCAATTGCAAGAAATTCAACTGCAATTGCAAGTGCATGTACTGCAAAAATTTAATGGTAACTTGTAATCGTTTCGAATGTGAGAGCAAAATTCCGCAAAATGTCTCAAAAAGTCATTTTACTCTATTAAATAATGTACATAACAATCACGAGTATTGTATCAACGAGTGTAATTACTGTATTCACAATGCGTATACAATTTCGTCGGTTACTGAGCAAATTGATGCAAGTGAATTTTCGATAGGCCAAATATTTTAAGGATTGAAAAGGTGTTAAAGGATGAAATTTGGCCTTGGTAAGCTTAAAGAAAGGCTATATACACCATTATACTTTAGTTGAATGATTATACATACATTACATCTAGATCGTTTTATTTAATACACTTTGTTCGATTGAGTAAAACACACACATACATACATATGTATATATATGTATATCATCTTGCTACCATTCAAAAATGCAAAGGTCAATTTGCCTCTTTGCGGGACGATTTGTACTGTATATCAGTTAACTTGCAATTACAAATTGCAATTGCACTTGCACTTGTAATAACCGATGCAATTACATCCATGTTTTTAAAAATGCCTTACCAACTGCAAGTAACTTATGAACTAACTGCAAGTTCAATTTCGGTTATTTGCACGATTTAATTGCCGCATTTTAGCAAGTACCAGTTACGGCATTACTAGTACTTGCATTATCAATTATAAGTGCAATTGCAAGTTCAGTTATTCCCAAAACTTGCACCGACAGAAACACTACTCTGAACTACACTTGACCCAGGGTTCCAGGCTCTGAACCACCCTTGAAACAGTGCTCCAGGCTAGTGCTGCGCTCGGGTCAGTTATTTATAAAGATCCGACCACGAACTTGACTTGACCCCGACTTCTCAAGTACGTATTTCAAGATAACCCGAACTTGACAATTTCATTTCAAGTAATACTTGAATGGAACAAGTTCGGGTTTTCAAGTAATTCCCAGATTACTTGACCATGATTTTATACGCGCGTTTCGGGTCCAACGTTAACTCGACTTGACCATGACCCGAATTTGACCATGAGCTTGAACTTTCAAGTACAAGAAACCTGATTTGTACGACACCAAAATACTTAAATTTTATTGGAGAAAAATTTATATTTGTGTGGTGTGTACGTGAACATACTTCTCCTTCGTTTCTAACACACTATGTTTCACCCAGAATCACGCGAGCAACCGCCTCTAAAAACAAAAATTGTATTTTTGGTCCTTCTCACTGAAAGTAGAATGTTGGTACAATGGAGATCTACTCTGGTTTCGAGTAGCCGGTGCCTCAGTTCACATTTTTGGTAACACAGAACTCCTTTGAGGTTTTGTTTATAGCTCCTACGAGTAGATACTCGAGTTTCGAGTCCGAGTACGAGTACGGGTCGAGTACGGTATCAACTTAAATTGGTACTTGTACTCGTCGGTCGAGTATCCGTTTTTATACTCGAACTTGAGTATATTTCTAACGAGTATCAGAGTGAGTACGAGTACGTTCAAAGTACTTAAACCAAAGCACGAGTACGAGTTCGGGACATAAATTCAAAAGTACTTGAACCCGTACTTGGATTTACATTTGATACTCGAGTAATTTCCTCCAGCACAAAGTCCACATCCATATTTCCTTGATTACAAAAAAGTTGTGGTTATTCCGAAGCAAAAAAGGAAAAGCGATTAAATTCAATATTACTACGAATAGCATGAAACGTTACACCTACAGCGTAAGTTATTGTTACAGCTTCGAATTGAGTACTGCTGTAGTTACTAATTGCAAGTATTTACCTATCGCCGTAAAATATAATGGAACAGGAGAATAGGGCAGAATTAATGGAGGTTAGAATGAGATTGACCTGACTGAAGAGAATCCAGTCGATATGACTGGCAGATTCAAATCTTGTTCATCGGCATTTTAATCTCGTTGGAGAAAATTTGCATTGCAAACACTGTTCGTAAGTTGCAGTTACAAATTCTTGTTAGTTGAATCTACTATTTGTTTTCTATGTAAACCTCCCTTTAACAAAAAATAACGTTTAAACAATTTTTTGTTCGGTGTACTTGATACTCGAGTACGAGTTCAAGTACGGGTCGGTCGGTATAAACGTTTTATACTCGTAAGTACGGTCCAAGTTTGGTAAAAAATTAAGAAATATAACAACGTCCTCCGAGTACAGGATTTTTTACTCGTACTTAAAGTCACAAGTCCGGGTCAAGGGGGAATTTGGACCGAAAATTCGAGTACTGTTCCAAGTACGAGTACGGTATGAGTAACTACTCGACCCGTGAGGAGCTATAGTTTTGTTGACATTTACTATTGTAAAAATGGGTGAATATTTTTTAATTAATTTTTACGGAGCCGAGCCATATGAGTGTTACGCGTTGTTTTGTATTTACACACGGAACAAGTTAACTAAAGCTTCTTAAAATGATGCACTAAAATTCCGCTTTAAGTTTTATTTAGTATAGTGAATCGTAAGTGAATTGAAAACTCCCTCAGTAATGGAGACTTGCGCAAACATAATTACTTGGACTTGTACACGAAAAACTCAAGTTCGTGGTCAAGTACTTCTAAAAATTTACTTGAACATGGTCAAGTACTTGGTTCAAGTAAAATAATTATTCTTGACCACGAACTTGACTTGAGGTAAGAAATCATGGTCAAGTCCATGAAATACCTGAACACGACCCGAACCGTTCATGGTTTTAATTTTATTTACTTGACCACGACCAGGGTTGGCAAGTGGCAAGAAATGGCCTGGTCATTATTGGTTAAAATCCGGTTCTAACCGGCCTGGAGCTGTTGTATAGGTTGGTACAAAATGGCCATAATTAATACTATCCAAATAAATCCACTGTCCACTAAAAACCGGTTGTTATCATTTCTTGCCACTGGCTTGGCCTTTATTGATAAAATCCGGTTTTTTACCAACCCTGACCACGACCCGAACGCGGACTTGACTTGAAATACTCGTGGTCTACTTGTACTTGTGCGCAGCTTTGCTCCAGGCTCTGAACAACTTCTGAACCAGGGCTCAAAGCTCTGAACCATCTCTGAATCAGGGCTCCAGGCTCTGAACAAGGGCTCCAGGTAAAAATTCAAAGTATGGAAATAGGACAAGAATTATTCTCGACCACTGGGCATCGCGACTTGAATGTCGATGGAATGAAAACAAATACAAGGATGTCATTACTATGATGATTGACACCCAATATTATTTTTAGTGGGATGCAATGATGCTACTAATTAGGCGTGGCTTACATTGCTTTTCAGTGGCAAAAACTCAAGTTATACTCGAGTTTTATTCAAGTACTTTCTTTAAACCACCCCTGAACCATCGCATCAGGCTTGGAATTGGAATCACCTCTGAACAAGGGGTACGAGCTCTGGACCACCCCTGAACCAGGGCACCAGGTTCTGAACCACTTTTACTGAACACATGAATAAGTGGTTGGAGCATTAGATCAGCGGTGGTTCATGCGTATGAACCCTGGTTCAGAGGTGGTGCAGAGCTAGTAGCCCTGGTTTACAGGTGGTTCAGATCCTGGCGCACTGATTCAGGGGTGGTTGAGAGCTTTTAACACTGGTTCAGAACTTGGAGCCTTGCTTCAGAGGTGGTTCACAGCTTGAAGGCCTGGTTCAGAGATGGTTCAGAGCTTGGAGCCCTTGTTAAGGGGTGGTTTAGAGCTTGGAACCCTGGTTCAGAGGTGGTTCATAGCTTGGAACTCTGGTTCAGAGGTGGTTCAGTGCTTGTAGCCTTGCTTCAGGGGGGGTTCAGTGCTTGTAACCCCGGTTCAGAGGTGGTTCGTAGCTTTATATCCTGGTTCAATGAACCACCTCAGAAAATACTAATTTTGGGGGTGGTTCAGAGCTTGGAGCCCTGGTTCATAGCTTTATTGCTTGGTTCATTGAACCACCTCAGAAAAGAGCAATTTTGGGGGTGGTTCAGATGGTTCACTGGTTCAGGTGGTTCAGAGTTTAGTACAACCCTTTAAAATCATTTGTTTGGTTAAATTATCTAGGTTCTGGGTTGTCGTGTCGGGACCTGTTTGTGACCTTTGGAAGCCTTTTTATTGAGCAACAGTGACAGTGGTAGGAGAAATCATGGGGAGTGACGTTCGATTTGTGAAGTCCGAAAAGAAAGTGAAGAAATTGAAGGGTCGGGTCACGGATCTGGAAACGAGTATGAGCAGTTGGGAGGAGCGACTGATGGAAATTGATCAGCAGCATCAGAATATGTTCTCGCAATGTATGTAATGTCAACTTAATTTGTAATATTGTTATTGCCCTCACTCAAGAATTTATATTTTTTATGAAGGAAAGGATAAAGGGGGAAACTGTCGTTGTAAAGGAATCACTGAACTGGTTCCTCCAGGATTACAAATAATATATTTAAAAGTGATTCGAGTTTAATTGGAGGCTTTTTTATCTGTGAGGAATATATTTTAAGAGAACTTTGCGGAAACTGTAAGGAATCCAAATACCCTTTGACCTTTTTGTATTCCAGATAATAAGAAGATCTGCAAGTTGTCCACGGAGCTGGAAACTGTCCGAGCGAAGCTCAGGTCTAGTCAGCGGAAGATTAAAGAGCTGGAAGAGAAGCTGGAGGTCCAGGGTCATGGAGGTTGTAATTTATAACTTTATAAAAAAGTACTATAATGTGATTTTGAAAAAACTCAACAGGTTGTCATTTTGAAATATAGCCGCAGATAGTTTGAATGAAACGGTCCTCAGCTCAACCCTAGATGTTGACGATCAAAATCAGAATAAGTCAACGGCGCAGGAACCTGGACCCAGCAGGTTGGTAAACTTTTATGTTTTAGTAAGTAATAAATTTTGTAGTGAGTATTTTGATTTCTAGTTATTTAATCATGGGGTTGGGCAACCTGGTTATTTCTGATAAATCGTGAATTTTGTTTTTCTTTAGATCGGAAACGAAATTCCCTGATGACAATGGTAACAGTCAGAGTCATTCTGAGCAGCACATTGAGCCCGACGTTCCAATGAGTAATGATGGTTTGTAAAAAATAATTCATTTGAATCAAAGCAATAGTAACAGTTATGCTTCATGTGTCGGTTGGATAAATAAGCAAAGGTCAAAATTAGATTAAATTGCTTAATTTCACCGAAACCTCGGCAATAAATAGTGTACTTATGTAATAATTTTGCAGACATGTGCAGAGCTTTAAATGCTGCTGGTACAACTCTGGAGCCCTCTCCGTTACCAGTCACCTCAACCACTACCAGAACCAGCACCAGGCTGCGTGAGAAAAGACACTTAAAAATCACTTCAGAAGAGGACTCTTACTTGCAATTATCTGAAACTCCGTTTGAAAATTTTGTCAATGAGACAGTTGAAATTCAGTCCGTCTCCAGTTCACAATCAATGTCGGAGAGTAACGTGGTCGTTGAAATTAACCCTGATTATTTATATTTGGAAACGGAAACGATGTTAGAAGAAGAACACGGAGAGCATGGTGAAGAATCTAAACCATTCACCTGTCCGAAATGCCCGAGCATCTTCGAAGCGGAAGAGGATCTGGAAACTCATGTCAGCTCTCACGAACTTCCGTACAAATGTCGCCTCTGCCCACAGAGGTTTGGTCTTGACATAGGTCTAGATGCTCATTTGGAGAAAGCCCATTTCATCCAGCAGGGAAGAGAAAGAAAAAACCAGGTTTCTCAAAAAACCTACAGAAGCAGACCAAGATGTCCTATATGTCAGCATACATTCGGTTCTAATTGGGCCTTGAGAAAACATACGGAAAATATTCATGGGCGCGGAAAGGATCGAGCGTACTACGAATGTGAACTGTGTAATCGGAAATGCTTACGAAAGGACAGCCTCAATGCTCACATCATGCTGGTTCACAGAGGAGAGAAACCCTATTCATGTCTGGCATGCAAAAAGGGCTTTTCCAGGAAGGATGGATTAAATAATCATGTCTGCGTACCAAGTAAGTTAATTTTTTCAATAACCCTATGAATTTATTAACACTTACCATACGGATGCCATGCAAGGCTTTCTTTGAAATTACCTCACACGCTGACCTGGCTAATGGAATTTACCTCACAAAGCGAAAGTTTGGTAAAAATGGGACAGCCAGTTCAGGAATTTAACGTATTTACAGTTTAAAAAAAACGAAAATGCCCTACGTCTCCGAAATGATCTGAAACCACCGCGGCTACATTGTTTTACCCGCTGACCTCATGCTGCCTAACTATTCCGTCGAAAACACTCGTATAACATATTTATATATGATGCCTTTTAACCCTATTTTGATGAGTTTTACTAATGCACCAGAATTCATCTACCGATCAACTACCCATGTTAATGCCACTTATCTACCACCGGATTTTGATTTTCGGAGTCCGTTTCCTTTGACCATATTTCATATTTGTTTACATGTACATTTACTGCCTTTTCAATGTTACGAATAAAATCGGTTGGTAGTTTTTGTAGTTGGTACCTCTGGGTGGCAGATGTACTCTGGGGCTTAAATAGAACTCCGCCAGAGCGTACAGCATAAATATGATATATATTATGATTCATTGGTCAAATTAGCTTTGAATTAGAGCCAGAAAGTTTCATTTTATGATGTATAAAATTGTCGGTATTTAAATACTTGCATTACATGCCAATTTACAATTAGTGGTGCAATTATTTTAGATAATTTGTAAATTGACATATATAGATCAAAATCATAAAAAAGATGAGTAACTATTACTGTACAACTATTTGTAGACATGCCTACCTGTTCCAAATGTGGGAAGAGGTTCCTTACTTGGAAACAAGTTAGCGGACACATGACCACTCATCGGAAAAATCGTGAAAAAAATTGCAAAACTCCAAGCGCGAAACTCATCAAGATGATGAGGGTTAACAAGCAGAACACTATCTGTGTCGTCTGTAAGTTCAGGTCCATAAATGCGCAGTCCTTGCGTCGGCACATCAAGAGGCAGCATCCTGAAATTTTGGATCAAATTGATCCACCCAAAGCTTCACACTAGCGCTTCAAAAATCCACGTTCCATTGAAGAAATGCAGCAATATTTTTATACAAAGTTTATATAGGAATTATTTATATCTACTTGTATGTATGTGCAGCAATAATTTTAGTTACTTATTGTATGTAGTATCACATACTTTCTCAGAAGACTTTTTGTATTATGTAGCATGGAACTTTAGATAGGCAAACTTAATTTTGTATTTTTCTTATGTATGTGTTGTATTTAGTTCCTATAATGTTAAAGTGTGTTTAGGAAATATGCAAATGTTCACGTCAATATAACATTACTTTCAACAATTAAGATTATGCCATGCTTTTGCGTTGTTTGTAAGTTTCTAGACAAGACTAATAAAGTGTGATGGTCGAGTATTTTTCGCTGTCGGAGAGAGCAATGATTAAGCAGGTAATAATTTTGCATGATACTCCGTAAGCATAGTGACTGAAAATATTTCACGCTTGAGAAGTTACATCATTCCGAAATTAATAATGATACTGCTAACGCTAACCATTACATTGGATCAACAGTAATTATTTAATAGAATTTTTAACATTTCCAAGACTAACTTAAAGCAAGAGACCATAAACGTGAATTGCGCTTGATTCCAGCGCTATATTAACGCCACCGACTTCTCAATTCATATTTTAGATTGATAATTATAGTCATCTGGCTTAAAGCAAGTTCACAGTACACAACATACAAAAATAGTTCCACAACAATAATTTGTTATAAAAGGGTATTACATTATTCCATATAGGCAACAATAACAAATATACGTAATTAGATATTTATGAGATATGTATATAGGTTTATTTTTTAATACGTAATTAAGTAAACATATTTTTGACCTATCAAGGTAAGACTAATTCTGACTAATCAAGAGATCTAAAAATTGCTTTGTCTGCGTACAAAAAGTATTTTACCGGTCTACAAAAATATATTCTATATCCTAGTACTGAGTACTGAGTAGCCCGTCAAACTTAACTCAATCATTAGAATTATGATTACTGAGGCATTAGCAACAGCAAATTGATATACTTATCATGTCATCTGCGAATATTTTCAGTTCAATATCCTCAAAGGCTTCCGACCCGCGTGAGCAAACATATAATGACTAAGAAGGGACACTTGGAGAGCAAATTCTTTTGCACATAAACTACATTTACATGTTTGGGCCACAACATTGACTTCGTCTTCTGGTATCTCCATACAAATCGCATCCTTAAGATTCTCGGCATGATGTACGACCAGTTTTCGGGAGTGGCTTTTTCTTTTCGGCAGCTGAAATCTTTTGCGCCTTCTTTTACGGGGTTTTGGCTTGGCAGGGCTTTTACCCTTTGAAGGCTTCAAATTAAACCGAACTGTCTTTTTAATTTTATTTAATTTTGGAATCGTCGGAGGAGGTTCCAATTTGACGAAACAGTTCCGCATATCCATGACTTCTGTGTAGTCCAGTCCTTTGAAATGAACACTGAAATGCCTTTTCAAGTATAAATTTTTGGTGAAGAATTGCAAACACCAGAAACACTGGAATGAAGTTTGTTTTGCGTGAATTTTCAGTTCGTGCCTTGAAAGTTGCCATTTGTAAAAGAACTTTAATTTGCATTTTCCGCAAGAAAATTTCTCCAGTACATCTTTACACTTCTTTAGATGAGATCGATGGACGTCCTGTCTTTGGAAATCTGTATTGCAACAAGGACACTTTCGAGAGAATTTTTTTCTACGGCCTTTTCTCCCGATTTGTCTAACGCTTTTCTCATGAAGCTTCATATGACGATGGAGCGACTGTCTGTGATTAAAGGACTTGTTGCATATACGACAGCTGCCGAATACTTTGACCTCATTAGGTGACTGATGTTCCTCTTCACTACTGATCAAATACAGCGTTGTCGACATATCAGGAGCTTCAGTTACGGAATCATTTACGGATGGTTGTGAATGCAAATCCAAATGTTTATACAGATGATCAAGTTCTTTGAAATACTGTGGGCAGATTGGACATCCATGTATAAAGCTAGCCATGTATATGTGATGTTTCAAATGAGAATACATCTGTATACTTGGCAGGATCTGACCACATGTCCCGCACTGAAGTCTGGCAGGTTCTGGAATTTCAAAAATTAACAATAATATATTAAGAAGCCCGTAAAAGTTTAATTAAACTCAACATATTAGATATTAGATTATTTCTACAACACGACTAACTCGTAAAATTATTTTTGGCACTTTAAACTTTACACATTTATCCCTCCTTTGCAAAATAATAATTTCACATAATACTCAATTCAGTGTTATTAAGCAATTAAAACTCAAACTAAATCTAAACTCAATCTAGTAGCATGGAGCTCCTTAATTATAATTTGCCTTTTGTTGCGTTTTGAACTTCTGTGCAAATGTCTTTTTAAGTATAATTTCCTCGAGAAATACTTTCCACAGTCACATTTCCATTCTGTTTTGACACCATGTTCTCTAAGTAGGTGCAGGGTCATTTCCCATTGATGAGCAAAGTTAATACCGCATGGATCCGAACAAGTAAATCTTTTCAAGGTTGTCAGGCAATTTTGAACATGGCTTTGGAAATGATCCTGTCTTCCAAATTTTTTCGAGCAGCTGTCACATCTATACGGGAAACTCTTCTCGTGGGTCTGGATATGCCTCTTCAGGCGCCCGAACTTACAGAACGATGCGGGACAAAGTGGACACTTGAGCTGTAACTCCAGTAGGTCATCCTCATGTGACTTAAAATGTTCTTTGTATTCACTGTGTCCAAAAATTTCCAGGTTACATATTTCACAAGAATATTTTTTCTTTCTGGATAAAATGCTCCGAGTTAGAGTATTTTCTATGATTCTCTCGGAGCTTCTATCATGCTTTCCATGTTTTATGAAATGGGAATGCAAACGCTTTTCGGTTTTGAAGTAAGAAGAGCACGCGGGGCATCCGAAAGGTCGTTCAGTTAAATGATGACGAAAATGATGGATCCACTCTTCGTATATCAAATCCGACCCACAAGTTAAGCACGGATAAAAGTTTTGAACACTTCTTTTATCTTCCAAAATATCTTTAAGGGAACTTTCTTCCACTACGTAACCCTCAGAATAGTCACAAGGATCTGGAAGTATCATGAATGATGGGAGCTGATCCTGCAGGTCACTTTCGACTGTTGTACAAGTCATTCCCATCCATGGGTTTCCCTCGTCTGGGCTTATGTCTCTCGGGATTGCTGCAGATCGTCCTTTGTCATTTACACATAACGGAGATTACGAAAACTTTCATGGAAAAAACAAGTTTTGTAAAAGAAAGTAATTAGTGAAGCGAAAAGCAACTTTGCCCGAATGTAATGCTATCGATTACGTCAACATTTTCGTAGTATGTACAAGGATCCGGACAAATCACGGTTAGAATTTCAGGGGGAGGACTAAATTAATTACAATTATTTCTGTTCAACCGGTCAAGTCATGATAGTAGGATTAACCGTTTGTAGGGCTACTCTTAATTAATTTGTTGACCCACCATCAGACACATGTTCTTTTGGACATTGTTTAAGCTAACGAAATTAAACATAAATTAAACACAATCGAAAAATGTTAAAAACGAAAAATGTGTCAAGGCATCAAAGGAAAATATTATAGAAATGATCCATACACACGAAATACCTAACGACTGGATAAATACAGGTTAATGACAATGACATAACAAAAGTTTACTGTCACAAACTTTTACATAGATCGATAGATCCCCAGTCGAATTTGCGTCCACGGTGGCTTTATGCAAACCCTGGCAACTCTTCAATTTGCAAAAAAAAATATCTTTAAAAGTAAGAAACTTGAATTCAGCATCTACAGAGGCATTCATTTTTTCGAAAAATTGCAAGTCCCAAGTGTCAGCTTCAACACAAACACCCAACCAATATCCCGAATTTCAACGTTAAGAGACGACACTCACACTCACCCGTTCAATGACAACCGCAAAAAGCAAACTCGCAATAACCAGTTTCTAAAAACTGGACTACTTACGTTCTATATGCAATAATTGCTACAACTTCTACTAACTCTAATTAGTAGTACAACCATCCAGATTCGGATTCAAACGTACCTTTATTCGACAAAGCAGGTTGAACTTTGGTCCCAGATGGAACACGACGAGAGCGTCTTCTTTCCAAAACAGTCTCACTGGGACCCGACCTGGTCACCTTCAAAGGATTACTCGGAAGTCGGTGGAGCTCAATATAAACTTCTGAAAGTTAAACCGGAAATTAATTACAATTACAAGCACAAAGTACGCAACTCTTGTACCATAAAGTACCATGAAACTTAGGTACTACTAAACCGTGTTTAATAATCTCCTACAATTTTTGAAAGTTAACAAACACACCCCGAAATTATCACCTTAACTCATCTCAGCTTAAACCCAAATCAAATAAAGCATTTTAATCCTTATCTTGACCATAATTACCTTTCAAATTATGCTGACTTTCAAGTTCGACATCTCCTTCCTTACTCACAATCAGATCCATGATGACAAACTTCCGATCCCGAAATGGTTAACAGTACAAGGTCACACCAGCACAACTGGACGACTTTACTTTATACAGAGCTACTACGATAGTAGTCCAAACCCAAAATAGCATCCAATTAAATGATTATTGCCTTTCTGCCAACGTTGGTAGGCTCTTAAACTGCACACATGAGTGTAAACGTCCAAATAACTCAGGAAATAACTCTGGAAAAACAAAATAAAAAACCAATATTAAAATTACTCCATACATTGAAGCAAACATCTAAATTACAGCCTTACAACAAATACTCGCTCGTATAAACCTAAATAATTCAAACATCATCACATTTCACATTATATTAAGTTATTCCAATACCCAAAGTCCGACAATCAAATAATTAAATTATTATCTCAGTAACTCAATCATAATTACACAAAATTTTAAATCTGAAATCTCAATAATAATTATCTTAAAATACATAATTTTTCTAAATTAATAGCTAATAAAGAGAGACGATGATGCCAGTCGTGTAATTTTAGCAGCCTATATTAACTCCCTTAAAGGAGAATTACTTGAAAATTAATCATGTGAATGTCGTTCAAGATCTTATTACTACTAAAAAAAATTAATTATCTGTTAATAACTCAAACAACTTACACGATCACATCATATTAAATCCTTGATACAATTTCCATGCTTTTTGTAATTATTATTACTTTTTTCCCTGGCACTAATAACAGGTTCGAATTTTAATGACTACGGCCTGCAGGATCACAACACAACCACTTCTTCCCAGGCACCTTAACACACGACTAACTGCAAGCAGAGATAGAGGAGGTTTTTGACGAGGAGTTGATTGTGCGTGACTTCACAGCATGGGATATAAAGCATGCTGTAATTACTTGTATACGGCATGCTTTTTTTTTCTCCAAAACGAATCCATGCTAATAACGGAATTCCACATGCAAGCATGGGCGAGTCAGGAACCCAAGCCTATACATACCTCACATAGTAAAGGTTTCCAGGAGCTTCCAGAATATTGCAACATTTCAAGATTTGGAATTTACGGTAATTACGGAATAATTAATTACTCGTTGAGTGCTTATTGAAGGGTGAAAAATTCAGTAGCCTAATTGTAAGCTTTCGGGGTTGGGATAAATTATGTATACAATGATCTTTATGCCTGTAATGTAAGTTATCAATACTTCCTACGCCCACGGAACCACAAGACTGTGTTATAATTTTAATTAATTTAAATATTTTTAAGTTAGTAAGTAATTTTAAGTAAATAATAATTACATGTCAATTTGGGGCACGAAGCGACATGCCCATCTGTGGAAATGCATTTCCCTCCGTACGTATATACACAAGGATGAAGGAGGCACAGGAACATTTAAAAAAACGTTCAATTCTGACTCAAAGCCAAAGACCTTCAAGTTTTTTCTTGGCTTGAATATTTCAACACGGGTCATCATTTTTTATTACGTTATCAGATCGTGAAGTATTTTAGACCCTACAATGACAGAAAGAATTAAAATCAGCATCAAATCATCTTTAAATATGTATGTCTTTGGTCAAATTCAATCAAGGCTAAATCCAAGCTTCGATAGCAGGCTTGAGAGTGAGAGTATTTTGACATTAAAATGAAAGGTTTTCCTCCTATTTGTCATAATTGAGATTTTGAAGGGAACCTGTTAGCTTCTTTTTTTTTGATGAAGTAAAAAAGTGCGTCCCACACAGGCTGCAGGCAGTCTAAGGGGAAATTGCAATTATTGCAAGTCTTAGGGCAATGATGATGATGTTAACATAATTTGCTCTTTATTCTTGGACGATAGAATATTGTTGACGGAATAATAGTAATTTGTGATGTAATTTACACGCACTTGTTCATGGGTGTTTTGTGCTATCCTTATTACTTATCCCTTATACGGGTATTATAAAAGAGGGGAAGGAAAAAACGGATTTATAATTATTAGGAACTTAATGCCAGTGTTTACAGGATCCAGTTTGTAAGAGATCTGGAATTGGTACAAAAATATGGGGTCATGTATGTAATCCCGCTTAACCCAGTAAATTTGTACCCATTGTCGCTTTGGGTGGATATTAATATTATTTTTAGACTATATAGAGGAAATTCGTGACTTCGAGGGTACAGAGACGTGAGTGTCTTTGTTATTAATTATCTAGTCACCGGGCTCATAATTTGGGTCGTCTTTAGCATGCCGGGCTAAATGGGTTTTCTGCGTTGAGACTGTCATGAAGGACTTGCTGCATATTTTGCATTTGTAAGGCTTATCCCAAGCATGAGCTGCCATTACGTGACCCAAAAGCAGCTCCTTGGACATTTTCTTGTCACAGAGTTTACAGGCGTAGTCGACCCTGTTAGATGGAGTGATGTGGACAATTTTCGTAAATGTTTCTTCATGCCTAGTACTAACATGGTGTTGAAAGTGCTGCCAATTCTTAAACGTGGCCCGGCAGAAGCTACAATTGTATCCATGTTGGAGTTGAGTATGCCTTAAAAGCCCAGTAGACGTAGTAAAGCGCTTGTAGCAGATTTGGCAATGGAACGGTTTTTCAATCGATAACGCAGAGACATTTTTGGGTATTTCGGCTGCCTTCTGGCCTGTTTTCAAGTCTGGATGTTTAGTGAACATGTGTCTCCTGAGAGAATCAGCCCTGGAAAATTGAATACGACAAATTTCGCACTGGTGGTCTTCACTTTCGACTGTTGCTGCTGCAGGCTCTAATTTTTTAGCTTTATATTTTCGCAATTCTATTTCCTCTTTAGGGTTTGGTTTGTTTTCTAGCTCTGGATGTTTTTGCTGCTTATGACGCTTAAGAGTAGTTGAACTGGGAAAACGAATATCGCAATCTAAACAACCGTATCTCGAGGAACCTACTCTGTGAACTCGATAATGCGCATAGAGTCCCAACTTTTTTGAGAAATTCTTCCCGCACTCTTCGCATGAATACGCAGATATTTGATCGTTCATGTGTACTCGCATATGTGGCTTCAGACAACGTTTGTAAGCAAATTCGCGGTCGCAGATATGGCATTTGAAGGGATCGCGCAAGCGAGTCTCGTTGTGAACGGCCATGTGTTCCTGGAGGGTTGAGCTCCGAGTGAAGCTCTTGAGGCAAATGGAGCAGCTGAAGGGTCGTTTTTGATCGGCATGCGTCACCATATGATTCTTTAAGTGGCCCTTACGATTAAAGCCCATGCCGCACACGGGACACATGAATGATCTATCGTTACTGTGCAATTTCTTGTGGTTAGTCAGGGTGGACCGACGTGCGAAAACTTTGCCGCATTGATCACATTGCACTGGCCCCGGAGGGACCACAGATGTGGACTTTTTTTCATGGTTCAACAAGTGTCTGGTTTGTTGAAATTGATGCGTGAACCTCTGGGGGCACATATTGCATTGGAAAGGTCTCAAAGGATCCTGGTTTTGTTCTTCAGAAGATTCTGATTCTGGTTCTACATTTTTGCTCGGGTCCACAGGTTCCTGTTCCTGCTCACAAGGAGGTGATTCTGCTCCGTTTGGACTACTCACCGACAGGTCTACAAAAAATTGCAGCAAATCAAAATAAATGCATATAATAAGAAAAATCCAATCAAAACGCATAAAAAATACGCTCATTACGCAAATTACACTCATAAAAATGCCCGCATTTGCATCTTCGTTGGTATGTGTACCAGTGATGTACGATCGTACATTTTCAAAGGATCGTTTCTATCGTTATCGTTCGTTCAAAAAACCCCGCAAACGATATTGAGGAACGATTAAACGATATTTTCCAGAATGCTGTTAAATCAGTGGTTTAGTAAAAAATCTACAATTTTAGATCTGTTTGTATCAAAAATCATCAAAAATTTGAAGCAAGGGCAGGGACTTATGAGAATTGTAGACACTACAGCTACTCGTTCTCCTTCTTATCCTGAGGACGAGGAGAACGATTAAAAGCTTCGATCCTAGGTGGATTTCGTAAAAAAAAGGGGGGGGGGAGGGAATGCAACATTTAACGTCATAAAACAAGTGAAAGAAGGGGTTATTAATTTCTCATCTTATCGGCGACGTCCCGTAAATGACTTGTAACTTGGTTGAGAGGTGATCAAATGACTTAAATTGAACCAAAATATTACAGCAGTTTCAAGAATTTAAAAATCTTAATGGACAATTCTTTTACTTTTTAAGCGGATTTACAATTTTTTGGGGAAATCTTGTCTCACTCCGTTGGGGTTTCCAGTGTCTAAAATATTCAACTTAGGGTTCTCTTCTTAAACTTGTTTCAAAGCTCTAAGAATTTTCTGAATTTAAGCATAAATTTTTCCTTTTTGTAGCAAAAACAGTTGAGCGAAAAATCCAAAACTTCCTAAACAGTGGTTCCAAAAAATCCTGACTTTGCTCCTGTTTCCTGAGCTTTGTGTCCAGAGATTTTGAGCTCAGGGGATGAGAACCAAATTTTTAAAAATGTACAGGCGCAAATCCCGAGTTGATTGAATTTCTTTTACTTTGATTGTTAAGACTCTTCCACTAATACAGTTATTACCTGATAAAATTTCCTCCTCCTGCGACGCCTCTGGATCTGGATCTTCTCTCCAACATTGATCATCAAAGCCGGTTATTACACGTTCAAGTTGACCTGAGACCTCAGATAGTTTTGCCTCATCTGTCAACAAATATAACGTTACTACTGAACAATAACAACAGTTTTTCCATCCACATATTTCATTAACCCTTTCCCAGAGTACTTTTAAAACAATTTAATGTGGAATATTTTTTAAATTTACTAATAATTAAATTCCGAAAAACTCACGCCCGTCAATAACAGCTTGATGTTCCTCAACCTTCGTCTCCACATTACTTAGCTTCGATTCCAACTGGAGCAAAGTCTGTCGGAGTTTTTTCACAGTGACCTTTAATTTGGTTTTTGTGGGCCCATTTTTGTGTGTCACAGAATTCGCCTTCGAAGTCCTTACCTTTATTTTATTAGTGGCTAGCATTTTTGTAACTATTGGGAATTTTAAAGTGGCTTGTTTTTTAAAGGGCAGATTTATTGTATACATGTATTTATAAATTAAACATTCCCCCTATTAAATATGACATAATGACATACATAATGTAATACAACAATACAAGTAAGTTTTTATACAAATACTCAATTTTAGATTCCACAAAATATTATATCCAGCCAAAAGAACGAATTGTAACTTTAAGATTTGAATAATACTCAATTAGAGAGTATTTAACTGGAAACTTTTAAGTTTATCTTAATAAACAGGACTAGTACCTTTTTAACACCAATTCTGTGCAAAAAGGTCAATCGTTTTAAAAACAACAACACACACAATGCCACAATTACTTACTAACATCCCTTGAGAGTGCCTTTTGCTAACCCGAACGTTTTTGTGGAAAGTCGACTTTTGGTCTCAGAACCACGTGCTCAAATATGAAACCACCGCCAAGGCAAGGTGTACTGTACACTTGCACTTTTGTTGCACACTTGAGTATATGTATAATTATATGTTGGAATTCTCCTGTAATCTTGTTTTTGTTCATATTAGATATTTATTAAAAATATCAACTTTATCCCAAAATTCCTAAATGACTTTATTACAGATCAAATGCACCCAAAAGTATGGGTATAAATATAAAGATAATGTAATAAAACTACAATGTGGGTGTATTTGTGGAAACTATAGATACACTATTAATATTCTAATTTTGTAAGGAACGGAACAGTAAAAATGGGCTACGCTACATAAGGGATTAGATAATTATTAAGAATGTCGGATATAGTTATTTATCCGAAATCTGTCTTACTAATCTTATTTACTTGGTCTCGGTCCCTTCATCAATTTACGCCGGGCTTATGAGACGATATATGGTTACAATAGGATACTTTGTAGAACATAAAATGGTAAAAATCTCCGGTGTCACTGATTCATTAATGATGAGATTGTATACTTTACTATACATATGTGGGGTACAGTAAAGACTGTTTGCGGGAAGCTTAAAAAAATGAAGCAATAGGTAATAGGTAATACCAAGGGACTTTATGAATTTGAAGATGAAATTTCAACTTCGTTCACGAAAGACTCACTGACTATAAAATGTGTTCCCGGGTTTAGACCTTGTTGATGTTCCTCGATGTCTTGTTCCTGCGGAGAAAGTTCAGCAAATGGATCCGGATGTTTCTCCATGATGTGCTTCTTGAATCTCCACTGACCTGTGAAATGGCTATGGCAGACGGAGCATTGGTATGGTTTCTTACTTAGGACTCTTTCGAAGATGGGTTGGGCGACGGAGCCGGGGTGATTGGAGCGCATATGGTTATTCCAGACAAATACTTTTGAGAAGGTTTTTTTGCAAATAGGACACTTGATCTCGTTGCGGTAGAAAATAGGGTCGTACTTCCGTTCATAGAGGGGTTTGTCAGGATGTTTATGACGCATATGTTGTCTCCAACTATCTGTTCGGCTAAATTCATGGGTACATATAGAGCATTTAGACTTTTTAGGGCCTTTGGAAGTTCCCTGGCCTGCTGCGCTATGACTCAAGGAACTGTGGGATAAGGAATGGTTTTCTAGTTCGGATTCTGTCTCAAATGCCCATTTGCAAGTTCGGCAGATAAAATCTGTGATTTCTTTTGGTTGAGGGTCTTCTGGCTCGTTTACAGAGATAACTTGGTCTGTCTCAAACTTAAGATTGGTTAAGTTATCGCCAGAAGGAGCATCTGCGGGAGTGACCATTTCTGGAGCGATATTTTCGGAATTGTCCAAAGCTTGTTCATTAGAAAACCTTCTTGGGTCGGCTCTCCATTTTTCCACGTCAATCCGCTCACAGACGATCCTCACCTCTTTGAATTTAGTCGAGTCAAGGCTGGCTTGCTTGGTGGAAGCAGTCTTTCGTGTAGGTCCAATATGATTGTCATGTATATATTTTTTGTGCCGATTTAAAGATGAGGACGTAGCAAAGCCAATACTACAACTGGTACATTTCCATTTAGCCTCTGGCTGATGAATCTTCGAATGCCACTTGAGCTTTTGCTCGTTTGGGTATTCCATTCCACAGACTGAACAAGCAAAGCAAAGAGGATGAACAAATGGCCTTTTACTAAGGGTTGGTGTTTTACCACGATGCCTCTTAGCAAAGTGTCTCTTGAAAGTACTTTTGTACATATAGTTATTGTCACAGATCCCACATTGGTACTTGCTAGGCCCTTTGGAATGTTCGAGCAATTGCCGTCGGAGATTACTACCACCAACAGCTTCATCACAAATGCCACTTTGTATCCCAACTGTCAAGCCCAACTTCTTGTTCTCCAATGTTTCAACATTTACATTCTCCGCCCGACTTGAGTTCTCGCTTTTAGATCCTACTACAGCAGAGGATGAAACGGCTGTAACGGATTCAGAATTACTACTGGAGATCCCTTCTTGAGGAAACTCTTCATGTACTGCATCTGCAAATGTTTCAGACAAAGGGTCAGCTTCCGGGTGATCTTGGCTATCATTTTCCTCTTCGCCACTTGGAATATCTGTTTACCCAGAAATGAAATTATCACAATATACAAAAATCACACAAAAGATCATCCTTTAAATTCATGTGCCAACTAATTACCAATCCAATCATTATCGCTACTCTCGTGGTTGAAACTTTCCTCTCCGGATTTCGTCCCATCAGAATGGGTTTGATTCATCCGTCCCAATATCAACCTTGCACGAAGTTCCGAAATGCAAGTTTCATCTAAAAATATCAACAAAAATTTTTTCATTACGTGTATTGAAATATAGCAAATCAATGCTTATGCGTGCTTAATTCTTTTTTTTTACACAATCAACCAATCCCAAATTATCAGAGAGGTACTAGCCTTCACAATAATAACCTCTGTAAATATTTTCATTTATGCCTGCCTTCGGTAAGTATACGGTGGCCCAACGAATCATTGCAGTTCAAGTCTAATATTAGGAACTAGAATACTAAACTATTAATATAATTAAATAATTACGTTTTTCAATCAACCCTCGCTGTTCTTTGACCTGGTAGGTCACCCCTTTGAGTTTAGTTTCCAATGTTAGCAAGCTTAATTTAATTTGTTGAACAGTGATTTTCAGATTTTCGTTGCCCTTTACACGGCCATGTTTCTTCAGTTTCGACTTCGCCAGCATCTTGGCCGGTCACTTCTGATGACCCCTCGTATAAATCCTGACAACCTGGGGGGTCAAATAAAATATAATTACACGCGATGATATGCATATGTGTACGCAGTTCAGTATTTATTATTTCAATATGACTAACAAATAGATAAATTGTCAATGACTATAAATCAATTATTAATAGTGAGAAGGAAGAAAGACCTGACCTGTTGTGTCTGATGTTTGAAATGTGACAAAATTGGTCATAAAAATTGTGACGAGACTTCCGAGCCGATCTGACTTCAGTGTCTTATTTACAATTTGCGTTTAAGGTTTAAGTTAAGAGAGACGTAAGTTTTAAAATAACTATTTTCCCGCCAAAAATTAATCAATCCTTGCTTGCAAAAGGATTTAGCTGGGCAAATTAGCAGGACAAACAAAATTCTGTAAACAAGGCTGACACCGGGCATCTAATAAAAGGCGTTCACTTCATAGAATAACATTAAATGCTTAAAACTGGACAACTGAACACATGTGTCAGCATTTGAGTATGATTTGTACAAGGTACGTGGAACTACTTTAAGAAACCATGTTTTATTGTTTTTTATAGTACCCACCTTGTTTTTACGGTATAAGAGTTTATCGTTCATATCGTTCTTCCAAATTCATATCGGGAATTTTTGAATAAACGATAACGATATTAACGAGAGTTTAAAAATGAACGATAATATCATGCCTAATACTTAATACACACTATAACACCTTGAGCACTTTCTGTCAATATTTCAGCATGAATGATATTATTAGCTAAGTTCTTAACTATTAGCAAGCATTGCACCATTACATAATATACTCTTCTTGTGTTCAAATTTCTCAAAAGCATAATAGGTAATTGCTCCCACTTTTAAAGTAAGTTCAACCATATAGAGGAAAGTTCAGGTATATAAAGTAACCAAGCGCAAGCCGCTAAAAGCACAGCGAGCTGAACGAGCTGAAAAAGCTCTCCTCTTCGACAGAGTTTGAGAGCATTCATAAATTACGTCATGTGCTTGGTACGGTGGGGGGTTGAAAATATTTGACAGAAAATGATGAGGGGGGAATGGGGGGTTGACGAAAACATGATGTCAGCAACAATTGCTTGCTGGAAGTGAGAATTTCGTAAAAATTTTGGGAAATTGAGTAGTTTTATTAAGCAGGTAATTTTAACAATGTCACCCTTCTATTCGCAATAAAATTAAGACTATTCGACGAAAAAATTAGCCTGATATTTCAGGTACGGGTCGGGTTCAGGTGCGTATCTTCATTTTTTGCTACCTGAAAGCAGTTCTGGTAACCAGTTACCACCGTATATAAACACCTATGATGACTTCCGCGACAAATGACGTTATGATGGAGGGGGGGTTGTCAAATTTGATTGTATGTGATTAAAGGGAGGGGGGTCAGAAATCTTCAAAATTTGAATGACGTAATTTATGAACGCTCCCTTTCAGCTTTCAGCTCTCTGTGCTAAACTGTGCTTCTCGGCTCTCGGTCTCGGCTTGCTTGGTGTATATACCACCTGCTTGCTCGCCTATTATTCTGAAAACTATTTTATGCGAGCGTAAGCGCGGCATAGTTTACATGCACACACAGATGAGAAAGTGAACGATGATATAGAAGAGTGATCATAAGAAAAATTGTATTTCAGAAGCAAAAGGGCATTATTTAAAACAATATTTGATTTGAAAAAGAATCATTTCGACAATAGAATTTTAATACCAGCGGTTCAAGCTCGGTACTACGTGGTGAATTAGAAGGAGTGAAAATATGGATAATTATGTGTTACTGCTCGTGGGAGTGTAGTTTCATCTGTCATCATGAATCATGACCTTGGCTATATATTCAAGGAGTAATATTTGTATAGTTACAAAAACCCCAAAAATAAAGCATTTATTCAGCACTTGTTCTCTAATTATTGACTACGGGAATGAAAACATACATGGGATGGTAAACACTAAATTAACAAAATTCTGTGACACTGAGTATTGCTTACGGTACAAAATAAGCAGTATTAATTATTATTGAAAAGAGAGGAGATAATTACTTATGTGCTGACTCTCGTCATGCTCGTAGGAGTGTAGTGTCATCTGTCATCAAGTAAATATTATATGCAGAAATAAATCTTATAGAAATGCCACTGGTTCAAAATGACGATGTAGTTGACATTGAGGTCATAGTAGAAGGATACGATGCGATTGCAAGAGCCAGGCGTGCCCATATTGGAGGGGTAGCTCAGACCTGGGACAGCAGACAGCACAGTTTGTACTTGAAGGTGAGATCACACTTAGAACAAGCGAAAGTTTTTCTGGCTGGAGCATGAACTTCGGTTACATGTTTATTGAAATCTTCTTTGGCGGAAAACGACGCATCGCAGAGAACGCATTCAAAAAGCAGAAGGTGTGACTTAGTGTGGCTCTGGAGATCTGTTTCGCTACCAATAGCCGTTTGACAAATAGGGCATACAATAGGTTTAATATCTTGAGGTAGCAATGAGTCAGTTCCTGCAGTGTTGGGGTCCCCTAGAGGTAACATGTCTGGGTCGCTTCCAGAACAACAAGATTCTTTATCAGCTTCCCTAAGCGTGTTTTCTTGTTCATCAGAAGTTGTAGAATTAAGCTTCATAATGTTCAACCGCTTGCCGATGATTTTAACTTTCTTAAATGTCGGGTCAATTTCAGGCCTCTTAGGCTCATCTGTGGTTGCAGCAGCTTCATCATAGACTTTATCAAGTTGTAAATCGTCATTTGAACAACTTCCTGTTTCAGTAAAATCAGGACAACTATCTTGAATTGGTTCTATGTGAACGCCTAGAAAGCAAGAGATATAAACTTAGTTATTATTTAAAAATACTATTCCTATTTCCAACACTGAAACAATAAATATGCATGCAGAACTATTTAAGTGTACGCCCACTTTAAAAGCATGCAAAGACCTTTGGCACTCGAATTTCGGATTAAAGTTCCGGTTGTCCAGTGAAGCGGATACGGTATCGCGGTACAAAATAGGAACTTTTTAAATTGAAATCGATCTGACAGCCAAACATTTCGTGTTACTGATTTTAAATCTTTAAAATTACTAAGCCACTTCATTTGAAGATCCCGAAGTGCTGCTCACTTTCATTTCTGCAACTCAATAGTACAATTAATATAAACACAAAAAAACTAATTCCAGCTGCCTCTCATGCTAAGCCTAAACTTCCCCCTAAAGATACAGTACAAAAGTTTCTCGTTTGAGAAAAATTCCACACACCAGTATTCTCCCGTTTCAAAAGCACTTCTTTTTACAACATATTTTAAAACCTACCACAATTTTTAACATCGATCCCACTGTCTATAAGACTAATACGGAACTACAAATACAAACACATGCACTCGAAGCAGTCAAAGGAGTAAACGCAATAATTACTTGTTAAGAGGAGCTTCTGTTCCAAAATCTTAATTCGATTGTTACAAGCGTGGAGTTCCCCTTGAAATTCCTTGAGCTCGGTCGAAAGACTCTTCATTCTTTCGTTATCTGCCAATATATCAAAACTTTGTGATATCAATATCAGGTTACCCAGTCCATCCGATACTTTCAATAATTTAACAACAATAATCGACTAAACAGCGATTCGAACTTCAATGCATTTCACATATGCAGCGAACGATCATAAATGAAAACATTGTTCATATCATCGTCCGAATGAAAATATTAAACATAAATTGAAAATAAAATTCAAAATCCCGCTCACAATGCTCCACAATGCTCTGGTGATTTTGTTCCAGTGTTGTGAGGCGGGTCTCGGAATTCCTGACTTTTGTTTGGAGCTTCCGGTATCTTGACCTCAGTTGGACAAACTCCTGGCATTCTAGTAATCTAGCGTTGAAGGTCGCTGTCATGTTTGATCCGGTCTTGGTTCCTGAAACGGAATAATGATTACATGCTATTACGAAAACAATTAAATTATAAAGTATTGAACAGACGCAATTACTTAGCTACAACATACTTACACCAACATTAAAGATGCAATGATGTATGAACTGAAGAATGCAAAAAATACCTTAAAATACAATTATTATGTACGCAAAAGCAATGTCTACGGAAATTACATAAAACAAAAGTTGACTTATTCCCACCGAAACTAAAACGCACTACTGAGAGCTGTGACTTTCCCGCCGTGTGTGTAACCGTCACTTAAATTCCCACCAAGGAATAAAAAAAATCCAAATGCCACACTACACTTGCTGTTATTAGAGCAGAGCCCAAAGGTGTCCGCCTATCCTACAAATAGGATTATTTGTAGGCTATTTATAGGGTGCAAGGATTTTATTAAAGAGGCTTGTAGGCAAAATAGGGTGCAAGAATCCTCTCTTCTAAGTTGAAAGAGTGGATAGTGTCCGCATAAGTGATGGTAAGAATCAAATATTCGCGCGCTCTTGATGCATCCACGACCATAGCACTGCGCAGCTAGCTATTACATGTACTATTTGCTGTCATCGCAACTTACATTTGCCTTGCTTAGCCAACAATAGTTGGCTGTGCAGTGCTAGTATACACTTAAAACCTTGCCTACAAAATAGGTACGCTCAGCCGTCGTAGAATTATAAGCATATATCTTGGCTATTGAAGCATGTCATTTTCATTTAATGGTATATGGAACGCCGGGCAAAATATAACTTAAAGAATAATCCGCGACTGGTATTTGCAGATTGTATTTTTCATGGTGCTGTTGAAGCAAGAAAAGTTCGTGCTATTTCGTCTTGACATGAGTTAAAACCACACCAAAATTGAAACTTCAAAATTCACGGCAAAGTGGAAACTGTATAAAGTCGAAAACTGAAATGAAAAAATGAGTCTGAACACAATTCAAATTTCAAACAGGATTTACTGAGATATGTTGTCAGTCAGCTAATGGATTTCCGTTGTTAGAATTGTCATAATGTTGTTAAACTGACTTTGGAAATGTTTCTTGTGGTATTTAATTTGTGAAATCTTCAGTATGAAATCCTTTTTGACCAACGTTGTAAAATATGGGCACTATTTCCTGCAGAATCCAAGGCGAAATCGACACTGTTCTGCTCTAGGGACTTTGGTCAAGGTGACAAAACTCGAACTATTTTATTTTGATTCTATATTGACTTGAGACATTGATTTTAATTAGAGTAGAATATCCTTAAATAGTCTGTCAGTAACGAAAAGTGTATAAAATGTAGGAAGGTGTAGATTTATATGATCTAATTTGTCAATGAAATGTAGGCTAATATATATGTAGGCTTGGTGCTCCGCAAGTAGGAAGGATGTAGGATAGGCTGACATATTCGGCGGTTAAAATGTAGGCATATATGTAGGCTCGGTTAAAATTTTATAAATATGAAGGATATAGGATAGGCTGAGTCATTTGGTGTCCGTCAAGTTAGCCGGAGTTAGCATACAAACCATTGGAATACATACATATGAGCCGGAGTAACCATAATCAGCAGACTTTGACTGAGAAGTACGATTTTGTATAAAGACTGGTAATGACTACCGGCACATAAATAAACACAGCGTCTCTCCCTAAGACCCAAACCTTTTAAGCACATAGTTACTTTCATAGTACCTATGGCACACGACACAACCATGTTTTCAACTCAATATTTACTACAAGTAGTAAGCCCTGTACGCAATGTACCTGTACCGAAAAGGAACCAAAAAAATTGTCCCTGGGTACAGGTACCTGGCAATACCTGAAACTGAATCCGGATCCTTGTTTTGAGATTATAAGTATTTGTTGTAACTCAGGGGTGGATTTAAGGGGTGGCCCATCTTGGCCGGCCTGGGTAAAAAATTTAGGGCCAGGGTAAACAAATTTTGACCAAAGCCCTCAGATTGCAATCGTGTGTTTTTAGTATCTTTGAATCAAAATTTCTGATTTTAAAAAATCACATGAGAAATTTCCGCACTTTTTAAAAACTCTAAATTCAAGGGAAGCACGAAGCTTACATTGCAAACTTTTAAAAAATTGCTGACTTGCGTGTGCCGGCAGTCAAATCGGGAAACATCTGAAAGGGGTAGTGAAGGCGTTGTACACATATTACCATGCACGCATGAATTGCATGCGTATACATACAGCCAGTAGGGAATGTCGATTCAAAATGCCCTCGTACATATGCCTGCCAACTAGAGGTAGGATTAGGGCTTTTAAGTAACAATTGAATCCGCTGTGAAACCTTTATTTGCGTATTTTTTTTGTATTTATATACAACATCCATCCCACTCATCACATTCAATAAACGTGCACTCAAGAAGCAAAACTTCTTATTGGCTCTGAAAATTTGTGAAGATAAACTATCAAGCTCAGGAGATCGTTTCAAAATGTTGAATGTGTGAGTATTTAATACAGTAAACGATTATTTAGCTTTAGCATGAATATATGTACATGAAAGCAATGCTTGAACTCTGCGCAACGTCAAATATGCATGCAACCTATCTGTCCTAAATTCTATTGTAGTAGAATTATCGGGTCATTTTTAATTTCCGATCCGCCCAAAACCCGAACTGAAAAATAAATGCATGCCCAAGCCCGATCTTAACCCGGTTTCATTGATTTATTGCAGCCCAAACCCGGTCGTAGCCCGAAGTAAGTTCGTATTTGCAGCCCGAACCAGGCCAAAAACCCGGCCGGGTCGGGTTCGGGCCGGCCCAATTCAAAAAGCCCGCTTCCGGGCCCATCTCTACAGTGCCAAGCTGAATATGCTCAAAATGCCCGCCAACGTGCCATAGTTTCGGTAATATTGGCACATTGGGAAAATGCCCTGAACTCGTACAATTTTCTGCTGACCTGATTTATTTACCTTTGTGCTAAAACCGTCGAGTAATCGTTTCTAGTTATAAAGATTTGAGCGGGGTAGTGTGCAGTAAAAGTAGCGTCTAAAACGTCTGAAAAAGGTAACCGAAAATTTGAACTGAATATGCTCAACATGTCGTATGTGCCCAAAATGTAGGTATTTTCCCAAAGTTGAATGCCCAATGGCATATATGCTCATGGCATATTGATGCCCAATATGCCATGACATTTTCAAATCGACAATCCCTGACAGCCAGCATGCAAACATTGCTTGTTCGCTGTAGTGAATGAGGAGAGGAGATTCCTGCCAACGTTATACACGGGCAGCGCCTTTGTTATTAACAGAAAGCCCTATGACGCTCCACTCCTTGGGACCGTACCCCTGCTCAACTACTCCCGATTTCTTTTTTAATAATTTGGGTTCGGTTGGTTATAACCCGATAGTATTTGGCGTCAATATTACTCACACTATTTAAAATGCATGCATGTACATTGTATGTGCATATTTCAAAACAATGTTTCACCATGGGAATGACTGTTTTGAAAAAAACAAACCCAACGGTAATTTCATAAATGAGTTCAACATACTACAATAGTTACGTAAGAAGAGATGGCCGACCTGGCGCCGCCTTACGCGACACCCTTGCATAATCGCAATTTTTTGTAGTGCAGTATTTGCGATTCATTACACTGATGATTTTTGACATTTTCATTCCCAATACGACTCCATCCTAAAAGAAGTTACTATAGTATTGTCCTGTACTTAATACTCCAGTTACACCTGTTGTTTGTCAAGTTAATTAGCTCAACTTCGTTTAGAACAAAAGCATTAACATATCTACAAAAACAAAAGTTAAACAAGCTAATATGAAATAAAGGCAGGCTGTACGCGTGAAAAAAGTGTCACAAGAAATGATAAATATGTGGGGTGCTTTCCTGATTTCCCTGGTGAATATTATGTCCGTCCAGACAGGTACAGAAAGGTTCAAACTATGTTTATTGAAAAAACGGTAAGTGATTTTCAATATCCCTGTTCGCAAAAATAATTTACTTACAACACTTCAAATCCCCACCAAATAAGGTCATGCAATCAAAACACCCCTTTTTGCTAAACAAATTTTCCCTAAAACTCCCCAACAAATTTGACAATTTCTGCCAGAAAGCAAAAAGAATTTTTAAATCCCTGCTCGTAAAAAAATCCCATCCGTTTGATATTTCCGTGCCAATAATATTTTTCCTCGGCAAGATTCCTATCTTCCAACGAAAATCCGACCCCTCATTTGAGGTACTTGGACATCGGGTTAAGGTATTTCATACACTCGTACCTGTACATGATGCAATCGCTTCCAATAAGTATTCTTGTGTACACGTTCTGACATCCAAGGTTGTACCAAACTTTGCGGGTAGAAATTGCGTGTACCCACAAAGTACAAAACAAATTTGGATTTGTGTGTACCCACAAAGTACAAAACAAATTTGGATTTGTGTGAACCCACAAAGTACAAAACAAATTTGGATTTGTGTGTACCCACAAAGTAGTGAATAATTAAGCTTCAAAATTTATGCAACCACTTTGTACCTGAATCAGTATTTATGGGGGCGCTAGCTCGTCAAAACACCAATGTTTGTAGTAACACAAATCAGATTGCCGTAAGTGTCTAAACCCCTGGGTTTAACATTTTGTAGAACCTTCTACAACTGACCGGATGCATGAGAGATACAAATAAACATTATTTAATAATTCCGCGTGTGTAGTGACTTTTATTAAAATCATTTATTTCCACGGTAAGTTCCACTAACTCTGTGGAAATTGCGATTATGTGTTTGCTTCACATGCCGATCTTTCTCTTTCTGCTTTCCCACTACTGACTTCCGTTTTCGCTGTACACCCAACTTCCTTCTCTCCTTCCTAGTCAACGTGTTTGAATCGGTAGGTTCTTCCTACAATATTTGAACAAAGTAATTTTGAATGAAGTTATTTTTTAAACAAATAGCACAGTCATTGCAACCCAATATATGTACAAGAAGCTGGTTTTGGTTATTAGTTACAACATTTTTAGTATTTCGTTCAAACAAAAGGTTTATTCAACAGTTTTTATAACCTGCACAATTGGATGGTCTTCATCAACGGGTTCCATATCTCCAGGATTTGCAGTTTTAGCGACACCAACACTGTGTCTCACCTCGTCCGGATCTATTTGCCAAGGCCTCAAAGGCGTAGGTGCAGCACTACTGAAATCCCAGTCAGCTGCGTGCTTACCCCATAAAACCTCGTTATGGATTTCCCCATCGTACATTGGCTACAACAAATTACAAATTCAATTAATTAAATTATGTGTGCTATATATATTATTGAGACACACTGTATATTATCATATACGTGCTTACAACTTTATATGAGTCCAGAAAATGTGAACACTGTATTGCTCCTACATGTATTGTTTTGCAAAGGGTACAAGCGGTCTTCGGATCCATACTACAAGCACTGTCATTAGCAAAAACAAATAATTATTGTACTGAACATATATTTCGTTTCACATAGTTGTAATAAATCAGCTGTAGGGATTTTATTAAACAGCTAGTGATGCCGTGATGTACTCGGTGAGATTAACGCTGAAGTTCAGCAACATCCAGAGTGATGAAATGACAACTAGCTAATAAGCAAATACACAATATACAGTTCTAAAGAAAGCGGACACAGCAAAGCTCTCGCTTCAGCAACAGTCAAAGGGTATTTTAATTCACGGTCAAAATAAATAACTGCACGAAAGCAGAAATGAAAAACGGCGTAATTTTGGATTGGAGAGTGAGGTGTGAAAGTCTTCACGAGCAAGAGAGAAGTGAAGATTGTGAGTTAGAAATTGAAACAGGTAAGCAGGTAAGCAAAAATTCATGTTAGGATGAACGAATTCTTATTAATAGTAAAAGAGCTTCATTCTGGAACAGGAGCAAAGGCAAAGGTCCAGGTGCTTGGAAACAAGCAAACACAAAATATTATATTAATTACATGAACTCCAAAATCAGTTATGTCAATTAGAAACTTAAATATAATCGTGTACATGTCATTCTTACAGCACTGAATTATACGACTAACATCAAGTACCCAATTTATCGCCAGCAAACGACTGTAAACATATTAAAAGAAACTACATTGTGAGTATTTCGTACACACTACAGATAAGCAATACTATAAAACGATTCAACTAAGTCATGTACAATACTAAAAGCTTTATTACACAAGCTACTCTACAAACATGATCAGAAATATGCATGATCGTTTATGTACGCCAAACCAATATTATGGAAACACTGGTTATACTATGGTTATGCTAATCGTACCATAGGAACTACCAATTATCATTTTGGAAACTATAGTAAGGTCTAAAAAAAACTAAATTTCAAACCCAAATACACATCACCAAATATCAATTTCCAGCAAACAAATTAATTCAATACTAATTCAACAATATTAGTTTTCAACATTCACTACTAAACAAACTAACGAATTCAACATCCAAAAGACAACATTAAAAAAGCCCAATATTATGCAAACATCGGCAAGCACATTTCTCTAACATTCGCGATTTAATGTGTACCAGCATGTACTTACAGCCACATAATCCTTAAATCGACCGGGTAAATACTTCATTAGCGGTTCCATGCCGTCATATCTAACAGGTTGTGCATTGTGCAATATTTGAAGTACGAAATGCCCCCCTACGTTTAGCGTATAACCTACAAGAGAATAAACACTTTGAAATAAATTAATTCGGAGTGGAATATCCGCAATCCTCTTTCTATGGGTATCCTCGGAGACCATAGTGCCATGCGTCAACTCAAAAAACAATACTGGCGAAGGAATTTCCGGCTGTTTATAGTTTACAGACTTGTCCTTGTGACAACTTCGACATACAGAACCTAGAAACGTTGTTGTTGCGTTTAATCTGTGTAGAATAAGTTCAATGCTGGAACCACATAAGGCAGTTATAGGAAAACTGCAAATCAAATACATTTAATTATCGTATTTCATAATTCGACATTTGTTCTAATAGTCGATGTAGTGACCGTATATCAATTATTATTCATGTTAAAAGTGTAGTAATAATGAATACACCTTCTGAATGTCTCGTACACACATGTACTACAAGAAGTCACTTGCAAATAGTCTTCAAACAGCCCATGGAGAGCAGCGAGTCCGTATTCCTCCTCACCATTCCACATGTCATTCAAAGCAGGTTTACTTTGTAATTCCCGATCAGTCAGAGATAACCATTTCTGTTTTGCAAGATTTTGAAATCCCTCTCTCAAACACTGAAGGGCATCAACAACTAATATCCTGCTTGCTGAACCATTGGAAATAAACTTATGAAAGTATGTGTCAGTCTCGTACAGATAAAGCGTCATAGTCATGATATTATCGAAAGAACAAGTGTTGACAAAAAGAAATGCACCATCATCTCGAGCTCTGGAACCCCAACTGTAACAAAAGCAACCGGTTTCAAACTCCAGAATACGTAAGAATACAATTAATATTAACTCACGGAATAAATGGCAAAGTGTCGAAAATCGATGCCACCAATTTAACTTTAGGTACATGTTTGCCTTTCTTCTTCCAGGATTCTGTGAGAACACATGAGCTTTCCTGTAAGGGAAGGAAAGACACGTTCGCAGGATTTTCGCAAGTCTGGTATGTGGACACTGTCGGGGTTACATTCTTCCTACGTCTTCCGGGTTTTCGTTGCTTATTTATTCCCTCAAGTTGTCCTAAGTAACGAGTGTAATCCGCCAGGAACCTTGTGCACCGCCCTGTAAACCAATATGTCTTTACTTCTTGATCAACTCATTTCGGACCACCAGTAATGTGATATTACAGAAAATACAACACATGATACCTTCAATAACATTTTTGGCTTCATGAACGTATCTGGCTAATGTCAGTTTACCATCCTTACACTGTTCGTGCCTTTTTACAACCTTGTTCCAATTTTCGACAGGTTCTTGTGTGTCGTTATGGCGGTGATCTCCACGCAATTCGAACATAATATGAGTGAGCATTGGTGTATACGGTAACATGTGCGTGCACAAGTAAGTGACAAAGCTTTCATTGTAAAACCTGTTTGGCGATAAAAAACATTCTACTTGGTCTTGTGCCAGTGAACTTATAACGATAGTCCGCAAATCGTGATAGAATCGTCCAAACGATGTTCCACGACATAACGTAGTATCCGAAAGATGTTGTACTAGATAGTTTTGATGCACTATTTCGTATTCTGTGAAACATTAGTACGTATAGTTTTTAAATGCAGACACACATGATGTTGGGTCGATTTGTAATACAAATTATCAAGTAAAGATGTTACCAAGTTGTAGCAATTTTGGTGGAGCGGATTGAAGAGTCGATAGCACCTGTGTAACACTGGGAACATCGGTTGGTGATAGACATAGAACGAATATCTTGCGAACGTAGTAGTTAGCCGTGTGGATATCGTAAGAATACTGATAACGGTTAAACAACTTCTTTATGATTTTCACACGCTCGTCTTCCTTTTCTACGTAACATTCTTCCAGTTTAGCGACAATAGCTTGGATTATGTGCATACGGCAAACATGGTGATTTATTTCTGAAGGTTTCCGGACCTTGAAAAGTTCTTCCCAACATAGGTTAAGATATGAGGATGTACTATGACCATTCCAGAACGTGTGAATAACTGCTGCTATGGTGGCTAAACTAAAGTCTGTTTCTATGCGTTTCATCCACCCAGATGGTCCAGTTTTGAAGTACGAGTCGACCCTGCAAGTGATCCGTAGGAAGTAAATAATAAAGATGAAAAACATTAGTAATAAATTGTTACAATCGTACGTAGTACGAAATACGGCCAAACCCTGGCCGATGGAGTCTGTATTCTGCGAATTACTTAAGAATTCACAAACTGCTATCGAGTTTGATTTGTCAGCTGGGTTGGCAATGACCAATGCATACATCAATATTTGACTATCCCCCAAATTCTCAGTAAGATGTCGAACAACTCCTCCGGTTGCATCCAAGTGAATAACGGTGTGTTGTTTGCGTTGCTTAAATGTCTTTAAAACATCCATTTGTCTTGTGGTCATCATAACAACGTGCAAAGGTTTAATGCTATACCCAATGACAAACTCAGCTAAACTTCTGTCCGTATAAATCCGTCGATGCAGGTCCACAGTGGGCAGACTATCAGTATCTCGTTCTTTAAGCATCTGAAAGCAAATGCATATGTATTTATTTAATCGAAATAATGGAATGCATGTACGCTTTACCTCATGCCTTGCTTGTCGCAGTACTTGTCCGCGCGGAACTGCTGTAAAATTGCCGCATCTTTGAGCTAAATCATCAGCTTTGTTTGCCATTTCCGTTGCCACTGCATCTGCATGTCTATAACGCAAATGTTCCTTAAATGCTGCTCGATTCTCGGCTTGCAATTTATTGCTGCAAACTCTTAGCGGCTGGTGGTTAATAGTGCCCGTACAGCTACGAATATATCAACTGATTTACAACTTACCTTCAACCTACATTATAAATTCAAATTTGCTTATACACTTACACGACTTTAAAGAGTACTTTTGATTTGTCGGCATTAAAATTCCCAGTGATCCGTATAGTCTCCCAGCAGTGTGGTTTATGTGTACAGTATCCATCTAAAACGTACAAGTGGCCTCTTTTCCCGGTGGAAACATCCTGCCGTTTGCAGTTAGGGACACAGCATGGATTGACCTTGTTAAATTTCCTCCTTAATATCACGTCCAGCCAACCTGGACGCATACCAAATGTTATTTTGCCATGGCGATTTCGCGTCTCAACATAGCTGTCCCAAACCTTTTTCTTGACAGTAAACTGGAACGTTTTCGGGATAAGCACTGTTGTGTTGCTAGTCTCGACTTGTACTGAGTCACCGTGGTCTATGAAACAGTCTGCAGTTAGATGTCAAAATGTTATCAATTGAAAGAAACCAGAATCATTACCTGTATATTTGGTGCCGAAATCATCAAAACCTGCGTTCTCGTCTTCAACAACCTGTGCAATATCCATCTGGTCATTATCTGTTTGAATCTCATGTATGTGTCTGTTAGGCGTAGAAGGCGGTTTTTCACATACGAACTCTAAACCCAAGTCTTTGTGCGTGGAAGTAAGTTTGTCGCCGCTTTCGACATTTTCTGTCCTTGTACTTGCCAGGGCAGCCTGCAAACCCATATCTGCAAACAGAAACATTTATGTGGAATCGATTTCCTAAAAATATAGAAGTTACGTGTTACATGATGTTGACCTTTCAGTGGTCTGCGGCTGAGATTAAAGTCTCCCGCAGATGTCCAGAAACTTGAATGTATTTCCCGATTGTTGCTTGTTTGGCTTACATCTGAGACTGGAGACGGAATATTTATAGCCAACGTGCGTGCGTTTTGTTCTTGGCCATCGTCGGATTTAACTGAGTGATTATCGTCGTCTTGGTCCATTGTAATTGAGCTGATATTTGCCCTTACACCTACACAACCATGTCAAGGCAACACAGTTCACTTATTTATACCGATCTCGAAACAAATTGCGGAAATCGTCGACACTTACCACGAAACGTTTGTAAAAATATGGAGGGATAACGGATCCACGAATTTCCTTTACACCTGGGGCATTCGTAGTTGCCGTCTTTTGCAACTGTCTTCCTATTTACTCGAATGCACAAACAATGGTACCATTCCTTACACTTTCCACATTCCACCATGTCCCCAGACGAAGATCCTTGACAAATGCAGTAAATGGATCTGCTGGCGTTGGGCGTAGAACATGCGGGAGGTGGATCCAAGCACACTACGGGAGTACCGCGTAAACCCAAAAATGCAGCCTGCAAACAAAACATACGAAATGTATCTCACTCTTTTCTAAAGGACAATAGCTGAAATACTCACTTTTAAAGCGGAATGCTTCCTAAGATACCAACTTGACAAAAACTTCCGATCCCTCTCGAGCTGCTTTGGGTAAAACTCAGCAACCAACTGTCCCCATAGATCTGATTTTCGGTAGTAACCAGCAGATTGCCAACCATCAGCGTTATTACAAATCTTGCTCATAACAGATGCTATTTCCGAAGCGGTACACCTGCTCCATTTGGCACCTTTACGATAGAATTTCCCACGTTTCACTAGACCTAAACTGATGTCCCCAGTTTTGTCGACGTTCGCCATCTACCAAATTAAAAAAAAATTGACGCAGGCAAAAGGATCCGACGGCGAATTTGATTCTGAGGTCAGAATTGATTCCGGCCAACCGGGATAGAAATAAAACTGGGGGTGCCCTTATTTTCGCGGGGTTTTAAATTTTCAAAGATTTTTAAAAAATTCGGATTTGTCCAAATTCAAATAAAATTAATGAAGGCAGAGGAAATTGACCACGGAGAATTTGATTCTGAGGTCAGAATTGATTCCGGCCAACCGGGTTAGAAATAAAACTGGGGGTGCCCTTATTTTCGCGTGGTTTTAAATTTTCAAAGATTTTTAAAAAATTCGGATTTGTCCAAATTCAAATAAAATTGATGAAGGTAGAAGTAATCGATCACGGAAAATTTGATTCTAATGTTAGATTTGATTCCGGCCAGCCGGGTTAGAAATAAAACTGGGGGTGCCCTTATTTTTGCGTGGTTTTAAAACTTCAAAGATTTTTAAAAAATTCGGATTTGTCCAAATTCAAATAAAATTGATGAAGGTAGAAGTAATCGACCACGGAGAATTTGATTCTGAGGTCAGAATTGATTCCGGCCAACCGGGTTAGAAATAAAACTGGGGGTGCCCTTATTTTCGCGTGGTTTTAAATTTTCAAAGATTTTTAAAAAATTCGGATTTGTCCAAATTCAAATAAAATTGATGAAGGCAGAAGAAATTGACCACGGAGAATTTGATTCTGAGGTCAGAATTGATTCCGGCCAACCGGGTTAGAAATAAAACTGGGGGTGCCCTTATTTTCGCGGGGTTTTAAAATTTCAAAGATTTTTAAAAAATTCGGATTTGTCCAAATTCAAATAAAATTGATGAAGGCAGAAGAAATTGACCACGGAGAATTTGATTCTGAGGTCAGAATTGATTCCGGCCAACCGGGTTAGAAATAAAACGGGGGGTGCCCTTATTTTCGCGTGGTTTTAAATTTTCAAAGATTTTTAAAAAATTCGGATTCGTCCAAATTCGAATAAAATTGATGAAGGTAGAAGTAATCGTCCACGGAGAATTTGATTCTAATGTCAGATTTGAATCCGGCCAGCCGAGTTAGAAATATAACTGGGGGTGCCCTTATTTTCGCGTGGTTTTAAATTTTCAAAGATTTTTAAAAAATTCGGATTTGTCCAAATTCAAATAAAATTGATGAAGGTAGAAGTAATCGATCACGGAGAATTTGATTCTAATGTCAGATTTGAATCCGGCCAGCCGGGTTAGAAATAAAACTGGGGGTGCCCTTATTTTTGCGTGGTTTTAAAACTTCAAAGATTTTTAAAAAATTCGGATTTGTCCAAATTCAAATAAAATTGATGAAGGTAGAAGTAATCGACCACGGAGAATTTGATTCTGAGGTCAGAATTGATTCCGGCCAACCGGGTTAGAAATAAAACTGGGGGTGCCCTTATTTTTGCGTGGTTTTAAAACTTCAAAGATTTTTAAAAAATTCGGATTTGTCCAAATTCAAATAAAATTGATGAAGGTAGAAGTAATCGACCACGGAGAATTTGATTCTAATGTCAGAATTGATTCCGGCCAGCCGGGTTAGAAATAAAACTTGGGGTGCCCTTATTTTCGCGTGGTTTTAAAATTTCAAAGATTTTTAAAAAATTCGGATTTGTCCAAATTCAAATAAATATGATGAAGGTAGAAGTAATCGACCACGGAGAATTTGATTCTAATGTCAGATTTGAATCCGGCCAGCCGAGTTAGAAATATAACTGGAGGTGCCCTTATTTTCGCCTGGTTTTAAATTTTCAAAGATTTTTAAAAAATTCGGATTTGTCCAAATTCAAATAAAATTGATGAAGGCAGAGGAAATGGACCACGGAGAATTTGATTCTGAGGTCAGAATTGATTCCGGCCAACCGGGTTAGAAATAAAACTGGGGGTGCCCTTATTTTCGCCTGGTTTTAAATTTTCAAAGATTTTTAAAAAATTCGGATTTGTCCAAATTCAAATAAAATTGATGAAGGCAGAGGAAATGGACCACGGAGAATTTGATTCTGAGGTCAGAATTGATTCCGGCCAACCGGGTTAGAAATAAAACTGGGGGTGCCCTTATTTTCGCGGGGTTTTAAAATTTCAAAGATTTTTAAAAAATTCGGATTTGTCCAAATTCAAATAAAATTGATGAAGGCAGAAGAAATTGACCACGGAGAATTTGATTCTGAGGTCAGAATTGATTCCGGCCAACCGGGTTAGAAATAAAACTGGGGGTGCCCTTATTTTCGCGTGGTTTTAAATTTTCAAAGATTTTTAAAAAATTCGGATTCGTCCAAATTCAAATAAAATTGATGAAGGTAGAAGTAATCGTCCACGGAGAATTTGATTCTAATGTCAGGTTTGAATCCGGCCAGCCGAGTTAGAAATAAAACTGGGGGTGCCCTTATTTTCGCCTGGTTTTAAATTTTCAAAGATTTTTAAAAAATTCGGATTTGTCCAAATTTAAATAAAATTGATGAAGGTAGAAGTAATCGACCACGGAGAATTTGATTCTAATGTTAGATTTGAATCCGGCCAGCCGGGTTAGAAATAAAACTGGGGGTGCCTTTATTTTCGCGTGGTTTTAAATTTTCAAAGATTTTTAAAAAATTCGGATTTGTCCAAATTCAAATAAAATTGATGAAGGCAGAGGAAATGGACCACGGAGAATTTGATTCTGAGGTCAGAATTGATTCCGGCCAACCGGGTTAGAAATAAAACTGGGGGTGCCCTTATTTTCGCCTGGTTTTAAATTTTCAAAGATTTTTAAAAAATTCGGATTTGTCCAAATTCAAATAAAATTGATGAAGGCAGAAGAAATTGACCACGGAGAATTTGATTCTGAGGTCAGAATTGATTCCGGCCAACCGGGTTAGAAATAAAACTGGGGGTGCCCTTATTTTCGCGTGGTTTTAAATTTTCAAAGATTTTTAAAAAATTCGGATTTGTCCAAATTCAAATAAAATTGATGAAGGTAGAAGTAATCGACCACGGAGAATTTGATTCTAATGTCAGATTTGAATCCGGCCAGCCGAGTTAGAAATATAACTGGGGGTGCCCTTATTTTCGCGTGGTTTTAAATTTTCAAAGATTTTTAAAGAATTCGGATTTGTCCAAATTCAAATAAAATTGATGAAGGTAGAAGTAATCGATCACGGAGAATTTGATTCTAATGTTAGATTTGAATCCGGCCAGCCGGGTTAGAAATAAAACAGGGGGTGCCCTTATGTTTGCTTGGTTTTAAAACTTCAAAGATTTTTAAAAAATTCGGATTTGTCCAAATTCAAATAAAATTGATGAAGGCAGAGGAAATGGACCACGGAGAATTTGATTCTGAGGTCAGAATTGATTCCGGCCAACCGGGTTAGAAATAAAACTGGGGGTGCCCTTATTTTCGCGGGGTTTTAAAATTTCAAAGATTTTTAAAAAATTCGGATTTGTCCAAATTCAAATAAAATTGATGAAGGCAGAAGAAATTGACCACGGAGAATTTGATTCTGAGGTCAGAATTGATTCCGGCCAACCGGGTTAGAAATAAAACTGGGGGTGCCCTTATTTTCGCGTGGTTTTAAATTTTCAAAGATTTTTAAAAAATTCGGATTCGTCCAAATTCAAATAAAATTGATGAAGGTAGAAGTAATCGTCCACGGAGAATTTGATTCTAATGTCAGGTTTGAATCCGGCCAGCCGAGTTAGAAATAAAACTGGGGGTGCCCTTATTTTCGCCTGGTTTTAAATTTTCAAAGATTTTTAAAAAATTCGGATTTGTCCAAATTTAAATAAAATTGATGAAGGTAGAAGTAATCGACCACGGAGAATTTGATTCTAATGTTAGATTTGAATCCGGCCAGCCGGGTTAGAAATAAAACTGGGGGTGCCTTTATTTTCGCGTGGTTTTAAATTTTCAAAGATTTTTAAAAAATTCGGATTTGTCCAAATTCAAATAAAATTGATGAAGGCAGAGGAAATGGACCACGGAGAATTTGATTCTGAGGTCAGAATTGATTCCGGCCAACCGGGTTAGAAATAAAACTGGGGGTGCCCTTATTTTCGCCTGGTTTTAAATTTTCAAAGATTTTTAAAAAATTCGGATTTGTCCAAATTCAAATAAAATTGATGAAGGCAGAAGGAATTGACCACGGAGAATTTGATTTTAAATTCAGATATGAATCCGGCCACCCGGGTTAGAAATAAATCCTGGACTTCCCTCATTTACCCCCGAGTTTAGACATTGAATTTTTTTTAGAAACTTAAATTTGTGGAAGTGCTAACTATATTCATGATTACAGAAAGGATCGACCATGAAATGAGAATATATTAAAAGCAAAAAATTATGCACAAGTTGTTTTTTTCGCGAAAGGTTTTTGAATCCGAAGATTAGTTGCTTATGACATTTAGTTCCGCCCTGGACTAGGAAAATATTTACTTGATGTGGATATGGACCTAGTTGAAAATGTTTGGTTGCCCATGACATGTGATTACGCCCTTGACTAGAAAACAATTTGACGTGGCCTGCATATGCACGTAGCGTTTATTGTGTCTAAAGCCGCTCCTAACATCTTTTTCAAGACGTGGAGACACATCATCATTAAAATTAGTGTAAACATTAAAGTAAACTCACATCGTAGGAATTCCCCAGGTGTTATCGAGCAACAAATGTAGTTCTAGTTGCTAGCAGTTCGAATTATTAATAATTACCTAATTACAAAAAGTCAACACAATGAAACAACAAGTCGGAACGGCTAAAGGATTACTTTGTTCAAATCTTCGAGGGGTTTTCCAAGTTACTCTGTACGCGTGTTTTAGTGCATAGGGAAACTCATGGGTATGTATTTGAATGATGTATATGATTAACTCAGGCTGGAATTTAACTCGGGCTAACTTGACTGACGGAGTCATTTGGACACCTTTGCAAAGCCTCATATGGTCGACAAATCTCTGGCTTACAATTAGCTTCAAGTGACCTCACAAGGCGCAAGTCGAAGGCACAAGGGGCAAAGTGAAATGGAGAGCCTTCTTTTTCTTCGTGGCTCGAAATAACAAGCAGGGGAATAATTCTTGTACAAAAGTAATTACGAGATGCAATAAGCAAAATAAAGTTTTTGATTTTGATCCAGTGTTGTGGGGTGGGTCTCGGAATTGCTGACTTATGTTTGGAGCTTCCGGTATCTTGACCTCAGTTGGACAAAATCTTTGCATTTTAGTAGTCTAGAGTTGAAGATCGCTGTCATGTTTGACCCTTTCTTCGTTCCTGAAACGGAATAATAATAATTATTATTACATGCTATTACGAATAATAATAAATTATAATGTATTGAACAGGAACAGACGTAGCTATATACGCAGTAGTTTCTTATCGGGACGGGAATACCGACGGTATCGGTAACGGTATCGGAACGGGACGTTACCGGTACCACGAAAATGTTCCGTTTGCACTACCGGGACGGAAACGGGAAAACTGAATCAGATCCGATAAATTCGGAACGTATTCGTTTTAGGTTTCGGTACCGGAAATGAAACCGGTAATGTAGTACAGATCGGTAAAGGTATGACAAGCTTTTCCCGAAACCGAAGTGTTCGTACCGACAGTCCCGAACAAGTAACATCGCCTGGTTGAAAAAATGTGTAGCAGAAAATGTGAAACCAAAATTTACATGGTTCTAATTACTTACCATGTGCGCTTCGCATTCAGCAAAGATGTGAACCCTTCTCTACACCCTCTTATCTAGTATTTTTTTTGCATGGCTCATAAATTAGGATTTTAATTAAGATGAAGCGAATTCTTCTTTGTCATAGAAACCCAAGACCCAACGAAAGAATATTAGACGTCGAAAGCTAGGAAACCAATTACGAAACCAGGTCTAACATGATACCGATACCAAGGTATTATTTGAAAGCATGGCTGGGTCGAAAAACGAGGATTCGACCGTGTAAAATAGGTTGCTTAGAGCACCTGGGAATTGTAGATTAGACTACTGCGTGGAAAGTGTGAATTGTGGTTTTGATTATGTGTAATAAGGACTTGAGCGTAAACCTATGAATATATAAAATGTGAACTGATAATTTACATCTGTTATCGGTACTGATTCGGAACGGTTCGGGAAAAATCGGTTCGGGATAAACCAATATCGGGTCATTCGGTATCGGGATAGTATCGGTACCGGGACAAAAAAAAATATTTTTTTCCTGTTTCGGGATAATAATTTCCCGAACCGAAATTTCCGGTACCGGAACGGTACCGGTTCCTGATTTTCAAGATTTCGTTCGGTTCGGAACGGTACGGTGGTCGAGACCGTTTTTTGTCTCGATAAGAAACACTAACCCCCTGTAATGCTTATAATGTTTTAACAATGCTCTTGCATGTATTCAAGGAGTATTGTTTGTATAGTTACAAAAACCCAAAAAATGAATTATTTATTCTAATAAAATACTAATAATTATTGACTACGGGGATGAAAACATACAAGGGATAGTAACTAGTGTTTCTGAACGGTACCAAAACATGGACTCGGCCCGACTCGTTTTCCCGAACCGAAAAAAATCCCAATTCTGTTCCCGAAACCGGAACCGATATTTTCGAGTCCGGGACATTTTTGACTTCCCGGAACCGATCCGGAAAATAAAAGCGGTTCCCGAACCGGTTCCGGTTCCTTTCCGAACCGACAGAAAATGTATATGATTCATTTTTATGGAAGTCAAAATTGTGTCGCCTTTTCAAATAATAGTTGACAAATGCTGGCCAAATGCAGGTTTCGCGTTTTCATCCAAAACAGCAGCTTTAACAAACCCTTCCCGAAAACTTTCGGTTTTGATTTTTGTACCCGAAACCGGGCCGAAATTTGACGGTTCATAAACCGATGACCCGAAACCGGACCGAAATGTAACGGTTCTTTAAAACGTTGACCCGAAACCGGACCGGAACCGAAACCGAACCGGAACCTCGGGAATTCCCGATACCGAACAGAAACACTAGATAGTACACACTAATTAACAAAATTCTGTGACACTGACAAGGTAAGATTTTGGGATGGTACAAGCCGATTCAAACAAAGCATAGCACATGTTTTAGTACTCCCCTAGTATGTTTCAAAACTTATGTAACTCGAGTGCATTTTGCCCCGTTCTCCTAGGACACGTCACCAAAGTTTCAAAATTTGAAACGATACCACAGGTGGGGACTTGTCTTTTCAAAAAATTTCACTGTTAAATCCCATAAGGATTTTCAATTTTCAAAAGTCGATGAAATTTTGATTTTCACTATTTCAAGGAAATTCGAGTTTTTACGTGCACATTTATATATCCTTCAACAAAATTCCTCAAAAAGTAATCCCTCCATCGTGGCGCATCTGTATGTATGTAGTCGATATGATATATTCACTCCATATTTAATCAGTTATACATGCATAAACTAGACTTGAGTTTTGCTCTACGATGTACATATGTACGACATTAATAATTAACCCCCTAGCAAATATCGTCACATTTTATTGAACAGTAATCCCTCTAATATAAGCACTAATGCACCTCAATGAATCCCTCCAGTATGGCTTGTTTATCTCTAATTTGCATATGTGCAGCCTGCATAGTTTCCCCCCACATAAATATTGCCACACTTTATTCTAAGGTAATCCCTCCAACACCAATGTTTTCCTCCTCAATGAATCCCTCCAGCATAGCTTGTTTATCTCCGATGTGCATATGTATAACCTCCATAGCTAGCCCCCACGCAAATATCGTCGTTAAAATTTCTCGATAGGTAATCCCTCCAAATTTATATTTGTGTTTTCCTCCCCCAATGAATCCTTGATGGGATGAAATTTGAAGAAAATTTGATGCTATTTTTATGGGGACAAAATATGTATTTTGTACGTATGTACGTTAGAGGGAAAACTTGGTATGCTGGAATGATTCATTGAGGAGGAACGCATTGGTATCCATGCAGGAGGGATTACCTTTGGAGAAAATTTGAATATATTTGTATGGGGGGCTAATTATGGATGTTGTCCACAGGTTTAGGAAATTAAAAATTCCTTGAAATTTTCGGCTTTATACCTGTCTAAATTGCCCTGGCATTTTCGGCATTTTCATTTTATGATATTTTGGGCATGTATGGCACGTTGGGTTTTTGGGTATATTGAGCCTAAGGCAGGCATTTTTGCTATGTTAGCGAGAATTGCTTCAAAATGTAGCTTTAGCTGTGGATCTACTAACTTTGCATACTAAATCACAAAGCAGTATGTTGCAAGTTGAAATAGACAACTTTGTGGAAAATATAATTATTATTTTTTTTATTTATTTTTTGTAAGAATTAGTTGTCACATAATGCCTAAGCGTGCAAACACATTTTTGCAAAAATGTAACAAAGATTAAATAACCGCTATCTATGTATGTGCAATTTTTGTATTGTCACATTTTTGACTCCTAGGTTTACTTACTTGGGATGATAAAATTCAATTTTCAAAGTCGACCCAAAAACTGGTACATAAGCTCCAAGTTTTGAATTGTTTATAAAATTTACATATTTTTGTTAAAAATATTTAAATATAGTCGTCATCAAAATTTGGAACTTACACAGCCAGTGCGCTAATTGCAATTTCAAAACAACACAAGTCTTCAAATCCTTAAAAACTCAATTTTTTAAGCAACTCACTATAAGTAATGAATTATGCCTATTGATTTTTAAGAAAATTAACAATAAAATTGTCTAAAACTGTATGTATTCGATTATATCAAAATGCTGCGGGCAAATTGCTGATGAACCAACAACAGTACATGCAGTGCTCGGCACGGGTATGGGTAATACTCGGGTAAACGGGTATGGGTACGGGTATGGGTACTACCCGGGTACGGATTTTGTGTACCCGAACAATTCCGGGTACTACCCGGGTACACTTTGGTCGGCTCAAAATCTCGGGTACGGATACGGGTATGGGTACGGGTACAAGGATTTCAAACTGGGTATATACCCACCGGGTATGGGTATAATGGTGTCATTTACCCGTACCCGCGACCATTGTACCCGAGTATTTGGATATGTTCAGATTTGAGACATTTCGCTGAATTTTATGAAAATAATGGAACTTCCGTTGGAAAATTCTGTCGGTATTTTTAGTAATTCTGAATACATATAGCTTATTGTTAATACCCTTTTAACCTTACAACATGCAGTAACTGTATTTCAGACTGTGTTGCTAAAATATGTATTTATATCTATGATATATATTTTTATGGAAACATGTTTTGGGAAGAATAATTAATAAACAGACGAGGAATAATATCAAAATAGAAGTGGAGAATAGGATTCAACGAAATTTTATACAAAACGTCTTCATAATGTAGTATTTTGTCACTAATTGCATAAATAGTCTGATTGACACGTATGCACAGGATACTTCATTAGCCACAATGAATACAATTTAAAAATTAGAGTTCCGATGAGTTGGATGGCAAGATATTTTTTGTAATTGGTAGTTGATTAGGAAAAGGAGGATATTTGTAACAAGATATTAATGAGTTACATGTACACAGAACTACTGAGATGAGAAAATTAATGTAAAAGGCCGAATAAATCAAAAAGTGAAAAATCGAGTAGCCAAGTCCCAAGCCAAAAATGCATGTACATATGGACTGGGTGCTATAAAATACTTCGCCCATCAGCCCATAAACAATCAAATGGGGATAATTTTACTTCTAATCAAAATCGCTTATAGTTTTATACTCTTCAATAAAAATATACAATGTCAAATACCTCTCTAGCTAGTCAAAATTACCCACTCAGGTGTCATACATTATTACATATAACGTACTATGTATTACATTAAAACAAATCCGGATAAAGTACCCGGGTACGAGTACGGGTACGACACTGAGATACCCGAGTATGGGTACAATTTTCGCGTATTTTCGGGTACGGGTACAATTCGGGTACAGGTACATGGATTGAGATTACATTGCGGGTACGGGTACGAAAAATTTGTACCCGGATACTCGGGTATGGGTACGGGTATAGATACCAGTTATTGAAATACCCGCACTTCGGGTACGGATACGGGTACGGGTACCGATTTTTCGTACCCGTGCCGAGCACTGAGTACATGTTTCTGCTAACGTCACCAATACGTCGAAAATACCAAAAACTTTCAGACTGGCGTATTTTCCGGGAATTTTCAGGTGGGTAGGCTTAAAACCCATGAGATTTTCATTTGAGTAACCTTGGTTGTACTTAAGTACATCGTAGAGAAAACTCAATAGTCTAGTTTATGCATGTAAGTGATTAAATACGGAGTGAATATATCATATCGACTACATACATACTAAAGGCGTGGCCCGCAGGCCGTTCCCCAACCCAACCCGAGTGTTACCCGCAAACACGTAACCCGAACCCGCCCGACCCGAAATTCAACCTCTGAAACATCGGCCCGCCCATAGATGCACACCCTCATGAGGGATGAGGGCAACGCTCACGCTCACTCTCATGAGGACTACGATGTAATCACTGTTTGAGGGTGAGCACTTGCAAATTTTTGATGCTCTCATTGAAATGAGCGTGAGGGCAGCAGTTACTCATATTGTAATCGCGAAGTGAGGGTGAGTGGGATTTATCGCACTCACGATACGGTAGCACACGGAAAAAATATTTAGAATAATGCCATCTTGCGTTGCGGTTATAATTATCTATGCAGCTTTTTGCTTCGATATAAAGTAAAATACCAGCTGAATATTATTATCAGTGTGCATTTAAATTCAGTTCTACGAGTTTCAATCTCCATCTTGCACGTCTTTACAAAAATCAGCTCGCATTACATCCAGAAGATGTACGAATGAGTAATAATGGGCTAGATGTATTTGTAAATTCTGAACGTAATACTGAATGCTGCACAGAAAGTTCATTAAATAACTGGGAGTTAAATTTAAAAAATGAAACACCCAAGAAGCGTCCATTCTTCCAAATCCCAGCCGAAATTCAAAACAATTATCAATATGAAGGATAATGTATGCTATAGTAAAAGAATGGAAAAAGCGGACCAATACATAATGATGCAAACATAATATCGTATTTCTCAATTTTTCAATTAACGTGCACTAAAATCCTCTTTTTCTGTAATAAAAATATTCGACTACAGCAGCAATACTATTCAATGTATGCATTTTTCTGTCGGATTGTACGTGCATACGCTGACTGACTGAAGTCTGGTATTAAAAGGTGAAATTTATAAACGTAAACGGATAATTTCAAAACAATAATATACAATTGAACTATATAGTAAACGTAAATTAAATGAGCGCACTCATGAGCGCGAGGGTGAGCGCATAAATTATTTTTGGTGCACTCATGAGCGTGAGGGCGATTACAATATGTATACAAAATTGTGAGGCAGCGTGAGGGCGAGCGAGCGGTGCTTCACGGACAATGAGCGTGAGGTGAGGGTGAGCGAAAATAAAATGTGCATCTATGGGCCCGCCCCGTCCAAATCTTAATTTTTTAGGCCCGCACCAGACCGCAGCCCGCCGGGTTTCAGTTGACACGGCCCGACTCAGCTTGCGGGCCACCGCGGGGGCCCGCAAATGTGTAGTAAAACGCTATCACGCTCCATCACAATGTCTAAAACAGAAGTATAAACCATAGAAACAGAAAAATAAATATTTTCTAATCCTTTTAAATAACTGTAGCTGGTTTCAGTTTTAATCAGAGATGCGCAACCTTCGAAGGCTAGCCTTCCAAGAAGGCTTCCTTGAAGGCGGAAAGGTAACTTTCTTAACGTTACAGAAGAAATGGAAGGATGGCGATACTTTTTCATGAAGGCTGAAGGAAGCCTTCACAAAAACCAGCAATGAAGGAGTGCGAAGGAAGGGTTCCTAAATGTTAGCCCTCTAAGGCCGTGAAGGCTTCCAGGTACACGAAATATCTATAACGTGAAAGCATAGCATATGCAACGACGTTTTGCTGCTAGCGCAACAATACAGCCAATTCGTGAACTCACAACTGACATTGTGTGCCGCTATCTTCACTGCACTAAATCCTGCTGGTGCAAAACGTTTTTAAGCGGGTTGCAGTTTAAAATTGAAGGAAGGCTATTTTTTAGATGAAGGCTGAAGGCAAAAATGAGTGTATGTATTTTGGAAGGAAGGGTGAAGGAAGGCTGATTTTTTAGAGGGCTTCATTCCAGGACATGTTGAAGGGGAAATTTTTACAGAATTTTCGCCTTCGAAGGCTTGAAGGAAGGCTATTTCCTTTGCGCATCTCTGGTTTTAATCAATGTCATATTATGTTTGAAAATCACTTGCAGGAATTGTTAACTAATTGTAAGAAAACTGCGCTAAGAAATTCTACATGCTTTTGAGTTCAGAGTAGCAACTTTAAAACGTTACAATACAACAAGTCACATCCACAGCATGATAAGCGAGAAACACGATGAAACAGGAATAGTATCAACCAACAGTTGCAAATTCACAAACATGTGAGCTCAAATGAATGCAAACCATATAATTCTAGTGGAAAAATCCTAAACGTAGTTGATTGTTTAAACGTTTTGCGGGTTGCTTGCGGGCTCAAAGTATATTTAAGTCTAGCCCGAACCCGCCCGCAACCCGCACTATGTGCATAAAGTACAACCTGACCCAGCCCGTTGAAATACGATAAAACCCCAGCCCGATCCGCAACTTGCAACATGGCAAAGCACTAAACCCGAACCCGCCCATAAACCGCACGGGCGGGTCGGGCTTAGGCCCGACCTGAATTTTTACCCGCGGGCCACACCTTTAATACATACAGATGCGCCACGATGGAGGGATTACTTTTTGAGGAATTTTGTTGAAGGATATATAAATGTGCACGTAAAAACTCGAATTTCCTTGAAATAGTGAAAATCAAAATTTCATCGACTTTTGAAAATTGAAAATCCTTATGGGATTTAACAGTGAAATTTTTTGAAAAGACAAGTCCCCACCTGTGGTATCGTTTCAAATTTTGAAACTTTGGTGACGTGTCCTAGGAGAACGGGGCAAAATGCACTCGAGTTACATAAGTTTTGAAACATACTAGGGGAGTACTAAAACATGTGCTATGCTTTGTTTGAATCGGCTTGTACCATCCCAAAATCTTACCTTGTGAGTATTGCTTACGGTACAGAATAAGCAATATTAATTATTGAAAAGAGAGGAGATACATATGTGCTGACTATAACCATAATACAATATACAGACCATTTGTATACATACTAAAATATGTAGCTAATGTTAATTTTTAAAACTGCGTGGTGAATTAGGTGTGAAAATGTGTGGGCTTGTTTGTGAGTCTCTTTTTTCCTGATGATCCTGCACTCGAAAATCATTTGATTAATTGGGGCATCGGAAGAAATATTATGGAATTTCTATATAATAATGCACATCTTCCAAAGAATCAAATTTTATGTGGGGGGGGGGTATGCATACATACTTATATATACTGACTTAATTTAATTTGTTAGACAGTGATTTTCAGATTTTCGTTGCCCTTTACAAGGCCATGTTTCCTCAGTTTCGATTTCGCCAGTATCTTGGCCGGTCACTTCTGACGACCCCACTTATGACTCCTGACAACCTGGGGGGGGGTCGAATAAAATATAATAATTACACGCGATGATATGCATATGTGTACAGTTGAGAGTATTTATTATTTCAATATGACTAACAAATAGATAAATTGTCAATTACTACAAATCAATTACTAATAGTGAGAAGGAAGAAAGACCTGACCTGGTGTGTCTGACAAAGGTGTCCAAAAGGTTCAGCCTACCTAAAAGACTATATATTTTTTGCAGCTTTGCCTTCCCTACATATTAACCTACATTATTTATCAAAAATAAATTTCCTACCTATTTGCCTACATATTTACTCCTGTAATGTTTCTGCCTATATTTTAGCCTATAAAGGTCTATTTTTTAGCCTATAAAGGTCTATTTTTTAGCCTATAAAGACCTATTTTTATCATATAAAGGGTTATTTTATCAACTAAAAATCATCTATGTATGTACGTGCAATCGTAACATATTAAAAACATCGAACTACAAAAATTTCACGTATTTTAAGAATATTCGTGAGAATTATTTTAAGGTTAAATCAAATAATTGCTAAAAATTGACAAAGTCAATAGATTATTATATTTACCCATTTTTACCTTCGCAAACTGCCTACCTTGTTCCTAAATAAAAAGTGAACTCTTGCAGCTCCTACATATAATATAGGATTAATTTGAGCTGTAATTACTGCACAATACTTTACTACCTATAATTACTTGGATTTTGTATCCTGCCTATTTTTATCCTATATAACAGGCCTATAAATAGGATAGGTGGACACCTGAGGTGTCTGATGTTTGAAATGTAACAAAAATGGTCGTACCAATTGCGACTTGACTCCCGAGCCGATCCGACTTCAGTGTCTTTTATTATAATTCACGTCTATAAGGTTTCAAAGATATGTAAGATTTGAAATAACTATTTTCCAGGCAAAAAATAATCAGTCGTTGCTTGCAAAAGGATTTAGTTGGACAATTAGTGGGACCAATAAAAGTCTGTAAACAAGGTCGGCACAGGCCACCTATAATAAAAGGTGTTCGTTTCATAGAATAACATTAAAAGCTTAAAACTGGACAGATGAACAGATGTGTCAGCATTTGAGTATGATTTGCACAAAGTAAACGTATCACTGGACCATTGATTATTATTATTACCGTAGGAATTTTTCTAAAATTTATTCATACACATTATTAGCATTTAATTAATGTAACAAAAATGTGTACCTCTAATAGAAGTTAATGTGAAATTACTAATGGAATTCTGGAATTATTACACTAGTAATTCCATAAGAAAAGTTTACAAGCTAATTCATAATAATTAATTAATTATTCCATATTTTGCACACTATGTAAAGTACCTACTATGCAAGTTTTTATGGATAGTTTTACAAAAACAAGCGTAGGGAAATTGCATGTGAAATAAATTATTGGGTTTTAACAACTTTTTAATACAGAAGCATCATGTACCAATATAACAAGCGTAGTTTACTTTGCTAATGCTGCTAATATTGTGAAGCACTTGTCTCTGGTAGGTTAAAAGCTGTATTCATATTTGACATCCACTTACACGACGTGAGAGGTCTTGGCCCGGGGTTACTGATGGTTGAGATTTATCGTGTTCTTTCCCTTGCTTCCTCAGGGTATACCGAGCTAAACAGTAGTCTTGAGAACCTAATTTGTCCTCGTGATTTGATTTGTTTCTGTGTTGTACTAAATGAGCGCTTAAATGGGCTTTCCGGTGAAATTCACACTCACAACCCTCCACGGAACAAGAAAACAGATTCTTCGGGTCGGACTTTCCATGGATTTTCAAAAGATGTTTTTGGAGGCTTCGCCTGTAAATAAATTTGGTTGGACAGAGCTCACACGTTTGAACTCGCTCCGTTGTGCTGTCCCTGGAATGCGAGGTTAAGTGATTTTTCAAATCACTCCTGAGAGAAAAGGACGTCGTGCATTTAGAACAAGAAAACAGATACTTCGGGTCGAACTTTCCATGGATTTTCAAAAGATGTTTTTGGAGGTTTCCCCTGGTAATAAATGTGGTCGGACAGAGCTCACACGGGTGGACTTGCTTTGTTGTGCTGTCGCTGGAATGAGAGGTTACGTGTTTTTTCAAAGTGCTCTTGCGACAGAAGGACCTGGGGCATTTAGAACATGAGAAAGGTCGTTTTCCGGAATGGATTGCAAGATGATTTTTTAGCAGCTCCTTGCTCCTGAAATTTTCGATGCATATGGTGCAAATGAAGTCAGTCCCAGAGTGAACATTCTGAAATTTAATATTATGACGCCTTAAAGAGTATTTGTTCTTAAAGGTGAGATCACACTTAGAACAAGCGAGAGTTTTTCTGGCTGGAGCATGAATTTCGATTATATGTTTTTCGAAGTCTTCTTGGACGGAAAAGCAGGCGTCGCAGAGAACACACTCCAAAAGCAGAAGGTGTGACTTAGTGTGGTTCTGGAGATCTGTTTCGCTACCAATAGCCATTTGACAAGTAGGGCATATAATAGGTTTAATATCATCAGGTAACAATGAGTCGGTTTCTGCAGTGTTGGAGTCGCCTAGAGGTGACCTATCTGGGTCGCTGTTAGAATCAGGAGATTCTTTATCAGCTTCCCCAAGTGTGTTTTCTTGTTCATCAGAAGTTGTAGAATTAGGCTTCAAAATGTTGCGCTCGACGATGATTTTAACTTCCTTCATTTTTTTCGGGTCAATTTCAGGCCTCTTAGGCTCATCCGTGGTTGCAGCAGCTTCATCATGGACTTTATGAAGTTGTAAATCATCATCTGAACAACTTCCTGTTTCAGTAAAATCAGGACAACCACCTTGAATTGGTTCTACGTGAACGTCTAGAAGCCAAAAGATATAAAATTAGTTATTATTTACAAAATACTATTTCTATTTGCAATCGTGAAGCAATATTTATGCATGCAGAACTAGTTGAGTGAACGACGACTTTAGATCCACCCCAACACCTTTCGTATACGAATTTCGGATTAAGGTTCTGCTTGTCCAGTAAAGCGGATAAGGTATCGCGGTACAAAATAGGAGTTTTTTTTAATTGAAATCGAATCTGATAGCCGAACAATCTATATACAAACTAATTCCTGCAGACTCTCATGGTAAGCCTCCCCCTAAAAATACAGTACAAAAGTCTCATTTGAGAAAAAGTTCAATCCAGTATTCTCCCGTTTGAAAAGCACTGCTTTTTACCACATCATATTTTTAAACCTAGCACAATTTTTAATATCGGTCCCAATGCCTATAAGACTGAATACGTAACTGCAAACACCTACATTCAAAGCAGTCAAAGGAGTATACGCAATAATTACTTGTTAAGAGGAGCTTCTGTTCCAAAATCTTAATTCGATTGTTACAAGCGTGGAGTTCCCCTTGAAATCCCTTGAGCTTGGTCGAAAGCCTCTTCATTCTTTCGTTATCTGTCAATATATCAAAAGCTTGTGTTATAAATATCAGGTCACCCAGTCCATCCGATACTTTCATTAATTTAACAACAATAATCCCCAAAACAGGGATTTGAACTTCAATACATTTCACATATGCTGCGAACGATCATAAATGCAAACATTGTTCATATCATTGTCCGAATGAAAATATTAAAAATATAATGAAAATAAAATTCAAAATCCCGCTCACAATGCTCCACAATGCTCTGGTGATTTTGTTCCAGTGTTGTGAGGCGGGTCTCGGAATTCCTGACTTTTGTTTGGAGCTTCCGGCATCTTGACCTCAGTTGGACAAAATCCTTGCATTTTAATAGTCTAGAGTTGAAGGTCGCTGTCATGTTTGATCCGGTCTTGGTTCCTGAAACGGAATAATGATTACATGTTATTACGAATAATATTAAATTATAATGTATTGAACAGACGAAATTACTTAGCTACAACCTACAACATGCTTACATCAACACTAAAGATGCAATGACGTTTAACTGAAGAATGCTAAAAAATACCTTAAAATACAATTATGTAAAAGCAACGTCAACGGAAATTACATAAAAATAACAAAAGTTGACTTCCCACCGAAACTAAAAAACGCAATATTGAGAACTGTAACTTTCCCGCCGTCCAACCGTCACTTCAATTCCCAGCAAGGAATACAAATAAATCCCAAATGAGATACTTGCTGTTATTAGAGCAGAGTCAGCAGAGCCTCCTTTGGACGACAAATCCCTGCCTGAGCTTCAAGAGACCGCACAAGGCGCGCGTGGAAGACACAAGGGGCAAAGTGAAACGGGGAGCCTTATTTATCTTCGTGCCTCGAAATAACAAGCAGGAGAATAATAATTATTGTACAGTAAAACCTTGTTATAACGGACGCCTTTATAACGGAGATCTCATTATACCGGACACATTTTGCAAATCCCCCCACAAGTTGCTATGTTAACAGTGCTCAATATTTGCTTATAGCGGACATGCTTATAACGGAATATTTCCTATACCGGACCCTTTTTTATGTACCCTTCTTGGAAATAATGTGTAAGCATTTAGCGGACTTGGGTTCCCTTGCTGAAACCAACGTTTGCAACACCGGCTCACTCACTATATGCGTGTAAGTGGTCAAGGTTAGAAATTCATTTTGTAGTCAAAGCTTACTAGAGCTTCCAATGTGTTCAACATTTTTGTTCCGTACGAAATTCCGTTCCGTTCCGAAACCTACAAATAATATTGTTCCCGGTTCCGTTCCGGCTGTCGGGACGTCGGAACATTTGAACTGACACCGTTCGGAACAAAGGAGTAAAGTATTTTTTCCGTTACAGGTTGTGTTCCGTTCCGTATTATGCTAGTTTTTCCGTTCCGAACCCGTTCCGTTCCGAACCCGTTCCGTTCCGAAATATCCCGGAATTTTTTACAACATTTACGTGAAATGCGTGTACAAATTACTGGCAACTTAATATACATGATATACTTTTAATATATTGGATGCTAGGGAATGCTATTATTTAATTATATAAAATAATATTTAATAATAATTAGGCCTGTTCAGTGCTGAATTATATTAGTCTTAAGGCATTAGATTATTTAAATACATACATATTGTAATTCGGCTAGTAATTTCCTAAGAGTTAGCATTAAATACGTTACTTGTCGGCCAATATAGCTAGGCTTGGAGCGCCAGGTTAGCGTATATCTGGAGGCGGAAGGGTGGCAATTCCTCACTTAGCGATATCCTTGCGTAGACTCGGTATAGGCCATTACCATTAGGATAAACCTTTATCATGTAGAGTTACCTTGTTTGGTCATAGAAATAGTGTAAGTTGTCGGGGAAATACTCAATGTAAATACTTATACTATTAGTACAAGTATTTTATAATGACTTCATAAAACAGCGGAAGAATATAAGTCAACCAATTTTACTATCACTGAAGTTGTCAATACTGTGAAGTCTCGCTATAAGGGATACCCTTGTAAGTAATTTTTTGATATAAGGGATTGGGATTTACAGTCCCGATTCCCATTTACACAATTTATAACGCTATGCTCATAAGAGACAAATTTTGCGGGTCCCATGAGCATCCCTTATAGCGAGAGTTGACTGTAACATTAACTATTTCGAGTTGCATATCCTGCTAATTAATTGTCACATTATGACCTTTAAATTGAACCGTTAGTATGCTGGAATAACAAATTATAATAATTGAATTATTGGATGTATAAAAATTATTATTTACAAAATAATTGATAAGTCGGATTCATAAAAAAAATCAAAAATGTCTCTCAGAAACACGTACGAATTTTTTAATGTGATATGTTACTATAAGAATTTCAAGCGGGCTATGCAAACGAATTCGTTGCACGTGAATCATTTGAATCGCGATTCAAGGCATTTTGCGTAATTTCATTCATGAAGTGAATTGAATGAAATGATTCAATTCATGCTTTGAATTGAATCGAAAATTGATGAATCAGAATTGAATTGAATCGAATCGAGTTTTTTTGATTCAGAATTGAAAGATCGGGACCACTACCTGTAACATTGTAATACGTGTAGTTTATTTTGCTTAGGTTGTTAATTTTGTGAAACACTTGCCTCTGGTAGCTTCAAAGCTGTATTCATGTTTGATATCGTCGTTGAAGAGGCAAAATGATCTAGGTGCATGATCGATAAGAATCAAAATGATCTACATGCAGTTTCACTGAAGGCAAAATGAACTACTTGCATTGAATTTTAAAAGCAAAATGATCCAGATATAGCTTCTCTTAAAAGCAAAATGATCTAGATGCTTAGGGGCCGTACAAATATAACGTCAAACTGGGAAAGTCTAACCATTGTAACTACACACATAGGTCAGAAATCCACATGATAACGTTAACACAAATGTCGGTATAAATATTCATGAAAGTACCTTTCCCGGAAATATCTATATAATGCTTAATACCTACAGTCAAGTATAAAACTGGTAGTAGTACGCCATCGTAAGTCATGGTGGTCTTGACGATACAAGGATAACGTTAACAGTAGGTGGTCATCTCAGCAAAAGCTAACTCTGTTAACAATAGTCATACATGCTTTCAAAATCGTCCAATCTGTGATAACGTTATATTTGTACGGCCCCTTATAATAAAAACATTACGTATAAGCACATTATAATGTCAGTATATGAATATGCGAGGAATTTGAAATATTTTTTATTCCTAAAAAAGTAAGCTACATTCTTCGTTTAAATGGTATTATAAAAAACTAAATAAATACTAGGAAGCAGTAAAACGGAAAATTTTAGTTTTTATGAATAGTAATGTGATACGAATTTGTGGTTAAATTATATTATTTAATTATAATGAAATTTAATTAAATATTTATTCACTGACCCCTTATAATAATTAACAATAATAACAATTAGTAAAATTTTTATTATTACAGTCCTTATAAACTACGTGTCCTTGCTAGTGTTTCTGAACGGTACCAAAACATGGACTCGGCCCGACTCGTTTTCCCGAACCGAAAAAAATCCCAATTCTGTTCCCGAAACCGGAACCGATATTTTCGAGTCCGGGACATTTTTGACTTCCCGGAACCGATCCGGAAAATAAAAGCGGTTCCCGAACCGGTTCCGGTTCCTTTCCGAACCGACAGAAAATGTATATGATTCATTTTTATGGAAGTCAAAATTGTGTCGCCTTTTCAAATAATAGTTGACAAATGCTGGCCAAATGCAGGTTTCGCGTTTTCATCCAAAACAGCAGCTTTAACAAACCCTTCCCGAAAACTTTCGGTTTTGATTTTTTTACCCGAAACCGGGCCGAAATTTGACGGTTCATAAACCGATGACCCGAAACCGGACCGAAATGTAACGGTTCTTTAAAACGTTGACCCGAAACCGGACCGGAACCGAACCGGAACCTCGGGAATTCCCGATACCGAACAGAAACACTAGTCCTTGCAGATTTTTCTCACAAAGAAATTTAGAACAGCACTTTGATCATTTTGCTTCGAAGGAAAACTGTATGTAGGTCAGTTTGCTTTCAAAAAGGCTTGTACCTAGTTCATTTTGCCGCTAGGGAAAAAGTTATGTAGATCATTTTGATTCTAATCGATTATGTACCTAGATCATTTTGCCTCTTCACCGACAATATCCACTTACTCGATGTGAGAGGTCTTGACCCGGGGTTACTGACGGTTGGGATTTATCGTTTTCTTTCCCGTCCTTCCTCAGCATATGCCGAGCTAAAGAGTAAAGTCTTGAGAACCTAATTTGTCGTCGTTATTTGATTCGTTTCTGTGATGTACTAAATGATCGCTGAACTGGGCTTTCCGGCCAAATTCACGCTCACAACCCATCACGGGACAAGCAAACAGTCTCTTCGGGTCGGACTTTCCATGGATTTTCAAAAGATGTTTTTGGAGGCTTCGCCTGTAAATAAATTTGGTTGGACAGAGCTCACACGTTTGGGCTCGATCCGTTGTGCTGTCCATGGAATGCAAGGTTAAGTGTTTTTTCAAATCACTCTTGCGAGAGAAGGACGTCGTGCATTTAGGACATGGGAAAGGTCGTAGACCGTGATGGAACACAAGATGACTTATCAGATGCTTGTTAATATTGAAAGTTTTGTTGCATATGGTGCAAGTGGAGCCGTTACCAGAGTGAACATTCTTAAATCGAATATTATGACTCTTTAGCATGTGTCTGTACCTAAACGTGAGATCACACTTAGAACAAGCGAAAGTTTTTCTGGCTGGAGCATGAACTTCGATTACATGTTTATTGAAATCTTCTTGGACGGAAAAGGACGCGTCGCAGAGAACACACTCGAAAAGCAGAAGGTGTGACTTAGTGTGGCTCTGGAGATCTGTTTCGCTACCAATATCCATTTGACAAATAGGGCATATAATAGGTTTAATATCTTCAGGCAACAATGAGTCAGTTCCTGCAGTGTTGGGGTCCCCTTGAGGTAGCAAATCTGGGGCGCTGTCGGAACAAGAAGATTCTTTATCAGCTTCCCCAAGCGTATTTTCTTGTTCAGCAGAAGTATGTAGAATTGAGCTTCAAAATGTTCAACCGCTTGCCGATGATTTTAACTTTCGTAATTTTTTTCGGGTCAATTTCAGGCCTCTTAGGCTTATCCGTGGTTGCAGCAGCTTCAGCATGGACTTTATCCAGTTGTAAGTCATCATTCGAACGACTTCCTGTTTCAGTAAAATCAGGACAACCATCTTGAATTGGTTCTATGTGAACGCCTAGAAACCAAAAGATGTAAAATTAGTAATTATTTACAAAATACTATTCGTATTTCCAATCGTGAAGCAATAATTATGAATGCAGATATATTTGAATGTACGCCTACTTTAGATCCACCCCATAACACCTTCCGTGTACGAATTTCGGATTACGGGTCTGCTTGTCAAAAGAAACGGATGTAGATCATACATGCAGGCATCATAATGAAGGCCGACCAGGGGTGTCTGTGGGACTTTTTTGCAGGATTTCACAGTATAAAAAAAGGAAAGTAGGGGTGTCGGGTAGAATCGATGCCGGAGTTATTCCCTCTAGGGCTCCTCACAACTTCAAGTAGTAGTTGCAACTTTCAATTTCAATTACAACTTCAAGTCAACTTCAATTTATTAAAAAAATTGAATTGTAAATTGAAGTCAACTTCAATTTGAAACAAAATATCAGTTGAACATTCAAGTTCAACTTCAATTCAACTTACAAATAAAGCTCTTCATTTGAGAAGCATAGTCAATTCAGCTTCAAGTTGCTGAAATATATATATATATAAAGACTTTATTGACACTGCTTCTCAACAGAAGTAGCCATACATTGACTCAGTATACTATTTCCTAGTGTATTTTATCATATATGATAGTATGTTTTATGTATTTCTGTATAAATGATTATTACATATTAAAGCACCACTTTTTAGCACTGTTGCGACTACTTCATCAATACCAGTATTTGAAATTCTAAATCGTTTTAGAAATTTTACAAAAAATTTTGAAATTGTTCCACGTGCACCTATATACAATCCTATTGTTTCCATTTCACGTAAATTAAATTTACTTTGGAAGTAAGGTATGCATGGATCATAAATAGATTTTTTCTCGTAATTGACATTGTCCGCTTGATGGAGGTCTTGTTCCATTCTAATTGTAGGGTCTATTATGTATCCCTTTCTTGTAATATGGTCGTAGGCAAGAATGTCTGCTCTTCTACTAGTATTATTGTTGTCTGAACAGTAAATTTCTTCCTCTACTCTCAATCCTGTTTCTTTAGTTTCGACGCTATAAGTGACCGAATGCTGTGGTGTCTATTATTTCGAAGTAGTTCCCCCTCGGGCATTTACCAAAAATATGTCCTAAGGTTTTAAACTCATTGCAATGTCTGCAACGGCTATTTCCTTGGTTGTATCCGGGGTTGGTTTTTACTGGCAAACAATTAGCAGCCATTTTAATTGCATAGGTCCAATCGGATGTTGAAAACCCGGCTTTGCTTTTTATCCATTTATTGGCAGATGTATATTCTGAGTACTGAATGACGCCTTGTCCTTTAGTAGGAAGTTTACACTACTTTTCGTATTCTAAGCGTTGGAGTTCATTCCTGATTAGCTTACATTTCTTAATTGGTTTAGTGGCAGTTGTTTGAGATTGAGTAGATGGAAGTGGGATCGATGAAATATTACATCTATTTGCCATGTATAACTGATTGGGTTCTAAATTTTGCAGGGCAGTCTTGAAGTCTTCGGAAAGAGCTAGCTTAGACAGACAAAGTTGTTTTTCGATTTCCAGATCTCGAACATGTGAAAGAACTTGTACACCACATTTTTGTAGATGTTCGCTTGCATTATATGCTTGTATATAAGCTTCCCAAGATGCTTTGATAATGCCTAGACCTTTCACTTTAGTACTAGCATAAATCATGGAATCTGGTGTTGATACTGGGATTTTTAAAATTTCTTTGACTGCAGTTTTTAATATTTTGTCAATAGTTTGCAAAAAAAGTGAATTCAGTTTGCTTAAAATTGTATGTTGTAAAGTGAAGATCAATATTGGCCATACATACGTGTTGATTATGTTGAGTTTTTGATCTGGGTTGAGGAAAGTTGTTGAAACCAATCTTTCTATTTGATTTCTGAATTTAGTAATAATTTTGTCTTCATCCGAGAAAATCTCTTCGTTGTATGTACATCCTAAGTATTTGACAGATTCTTCCGGGCGAATTGATTTTATTTTCGTTTTCGAATTCAGAACTAAATCTTCTGTACGTAATTGTCCTTTTACAATGCTAATACATTGCGACTTTGATACATTGACTTGGAGTCCCAATTCATCATATAATGATAAGAATGTTTGTCCTAAAACAATTGCAGATGTTCTTGAACATGACGATATTTGAGTCATCAGCAAAGTTCTGCAACGTTTCTTTTGGGAAAGAAGAATGTAATTCGAATCCATACATTGATTTGACTTCTGGTTCATTAAGCTCCTCAATCTCGTCATCAATTGCATTGTTAAAAATCCAAGGAGAACTCGGCGCACCTTGCATGACTCCGCATTTAAAATATATTTTCTGCGTTTTACCTTTAATAATGTTGATTCTGGTATAATTTCCAACCACGAAGTTTATTGTAATTTCTTTAAGCTCTGTGGGAGCTCTTCTCGCTTGTATCCGCTGAATGGCATGTTTGTGACCAATTTTGTCAAATGCTTGAGTTATGTCAAACAATGTATTCGTGTAATCTAATTTTTCTGATCTGGCTTTATGTAAGCATGATTGCATAATTGAGGTATTTATGAGAGTTCCGTGTTGGTTGGTGAATCCTCGCTGATAATCTGAGAAAGGTACGTAACGTCTGATTTTAGCATCCAGTACTTTTTCCACTAACCGTCTAATTACAGAACATATTGTGATGGGTCGAAAGTTCTTAGGATTGTTCTCATCTCCACATTTATGTATTAGAACAGTTCTGGCTTCCCTCATGAATTCAGGTATAAAATTAAAATTGAGCATGTATGTAATTATAGCTGCAATGATCTTTGAAGATTCTACTGTTGTTGCTTTAAGCCATCTTGAAAGTATTCCATCATTACCTGCTGCAGTTCGCGAATTAAGACGGTATATTTGGAATACAACTTCTTCATCGCTAACAATAATGTCAAATTCTTCATCTAATTTTTGATAGTTGACAGTTGAAGTTGATCAATTGACAATTTCTGAACGAATTAAACGGGCGCGTTGGGAAAAGCGTTGCAGTAAATTGATGGAATCCACTGGTTGTCTTAATGAACAAAAAAATCTAAAATTATTAAAATTGAAAAATGCGTTAAAATTATTCTTAAGTTTAATCAACGATTGGTGTTATGAGTGAGGAAAGGGAGAAAATAGGTGATTTAATTGATAGTTGAGACTCAGTTGATGGTTCAAGCAGTCACCTAAAAACAAAAACGAAATCATCTGACAAACAAGCATGTATTCAGCGAGTCCATTTGTTATTTACGGTATTTATTTTCGGCTGAATTTTGAAAACCATTTTTTGGAGTTTTTGAAGCAAAAATCATTTGCAATGTCTAGAACGCTTTTCGGAGAAACTTGGTTTTACCCATTATACTATTTTATTTTGATATTAGGTAGTATTATTTAGTAACACGTTAAATTTTCTAACTCAATTTGAATCAACTTCCAGTCAATTTCAATTCAACTTGAATTTGTACAAATATTACAACTTGAAATTGCCAACTTCAAATAATGAAGCTATAAGTTGGTTTCCGGTAATTGACTTTCAATTAAAAAATTGATTTGCAATTGGTCAAATACAACTATGAGGCCAAAATTGAGTTGAAAATTCAATTTCAAGTACAACTTCAAGTTCAAATAACGTGGTAACTTGAGTTGTGAGGAGCCCTAATTCCCTCCGACCATATAATGAAACCCCTTGGAAGCCATAACAATTCGGGACCTCTCTGTGGAATAGGCAAGAAGTGAGACCCCTGACCTGTTGGAGGCTGACCTTGGCTCTCAATTCTCAACGCATGATCTGTTGCCCGAATTTTGAACCGAAACTGCTTAAGGCTCTCCGTTGGAGTGATCGACACCCAAGGCGGCCTGTGGAGCAATACACCCAATGCATGCCAGTTGCATATGCTATGCTTTCACGTTATAGATATTTCGTGTACGTGCAAGCCTTCACGGCCTTAGAGGGCTAACATTTAGGAACCCTTCCTTCACAATCCTTCATTGCTAATTTTTGTGAAGGCTTCCTTCAGCCTTCAGAAAAAAGTATCCCATCCTTCCATTCCTTCTGCAACGTTAAAAAAGTTACCTTTCCGCCTTCAAGGAAGCCTTCTTGGAAGGCTAGCCTTCGAAGGTTGCGCATCTCTGATTCATATACATTATCATGTATTTAATTAATGTAACAAAAATGTACACCTCGAATAGAAGTTAATGCCAAATTACTAACGGAATTCTGGAACTATTACGCTAGTAATTCCAGAAGAATTTAAGTTTACAAGCTAATTCATAATTATATTAATTATTCCCAATTTTTGACACTATGTAAAGTAATATTAATGCAAGATTTTATGATAATTTTAGAGAAAAACAAGCGGAGGGAAATTTGATTTCAAATAAATTAATTAATGGGTTTTACTTTTTAATACACATGAATAATATATTATTGTAACGAGTAGTGTAGTTTATTTTGCTAATGTTGCTAACTTCTAATATTGTGAAACACTAGTCCCTTAATGCAAGATTTTATGATAATTTTACAGAAAAAAAGCGGAGGGAAAGATTTTAAATAAATTAATGGTTTTACCTGCTATTTAATACAAAAGAATCATACAATAATATTGTAACGAGTAGTATTAGTACAGTTTATTTTGCTAATGCTGCTAACTTTGAATATTGTGAAAACGCGAGTCCCTGGCAGCTTAAAAACTGTATTCATGTTTGACATTCAGTTACACGATGTGAGAGGTCTTGGTCCGGGGTTACTGATGGTTGAGGTTTATCATTTTCTTTCCCGTGCTTCCTCAGATTATGCCGAGCTAAGGAGTAAAGTCTTGTGAACCTAATTTGGCAAATGGAACACTTGAAGTCATCTGGATTTGATTTTTTTCTGTGATATGCTGAATGAGCGCGTAACTGGCTTTTACGACCAAATTCACGCTCACAACACTTCACGGTGCAAGCAAACAGTCTGTCAGGGTCGGACTTTCCATGGATTTTCAAAATATGACTTTTGAGGCTTCGCCTGTAAATAAATTTGGACGCACAGAGCTCACATGAGTTGACTCGCTTGGAATGGGAGGTTAAGTGCTCATTCAAAGTACTCTGGCGAGAGAAGGACTTGGCGCATTTAGGACATGAGAAAGGTCGTTGCTCGGAATGGGTTGCAAGATGATTTTTTAGATGCTCCTTGCGCTTGAAAGTTTTGTTGCATATGGAGCAATTGAAGCCAGTACAAGAGTGAACACCATGAAATCGATTATTATGACGCTTCAAAGAGTATTTGTTCCTAAAGGTGAGATCACACTTAGAACAAGCGAGAGTTTTTCTGGCTTGAGCATGAACTTTGATTATATGTTTTTTGAACTCTTCTTGGACGGAAAAGGACGCGTCGCAAAGAACACACTCGAAAAGCAGAAGGTGTGACTTAGTGTGGTTCTGGAGATCTGTTTCGCTACCAATAGCCATTTGACAAATAGGGCATATAATAGGTTTAATATCTTCAGGCAACAATGAGTCAGTTCCTGCAGTGTTGGGGTCCCCTTGAGGTAGCAAATCTGGGTCGCTGTTAGAATAAGGAGATTCTTTTTGTTTACCCCCAAATATGTTTCCTTGTTGATCAGAAGTTGTAGAATTGAACTTCAAAATGTTCAACCGCTCGACAATGATTTTAACTTCCTTGAATTTTTTGGGATCAATTTCAGGCCTCTTAGACTTCTCCGTGGTTGCAGCAGCTTCAGCTTGGGCTTTGTCAAGTTGTAAATCAATACTCGAACAACTTCCTGTTTCAGTAAAATCAGGACAACCACCTTGAATTGATTCTACGTGAACGTCTAGAAGCCAAAAGATATAAAATTAGTTACTATTTACAAAATACTATTCCTATTTGCAATCGTGAAGCAATTATTGTGCATGCAGAACTATTTGAGTATAGGACGACTTTAGATCCATACCAACAACACCTTTCGTATCGAATTAAGGTTCTGCTTGTGCAGTGAAGCGGATGCGGTATCGCGCAATCGTGCTACCAAATGTAAACTTTTTGAATTGAAATCGAATCTGAGACATACATGTGCACCCTCACGAGGGATTGAGGGATGCCTCGCCCTCTCCCTCGTCCTCGCCCTCACAAACTGCGAGGGAGATGACGAGTACACGTTGATTTTAGGCGCCCTCATGAACATGAGGGAGAGGACCTATGAATAGGGTGTGAACGAAAGAGAGGGAGGCAGAGTACACATGTAAGCCCTCATGACCTTCTCTTACTTTAATCGTTATGCGAAAATCATGCATATATTGTTGTGTAGCAAGAATAACTTCATAACGTCTTAGGTACATGGTTTATGGCCCCCCAGTTAAATCCCAGTTTTAATTTTTAAAAGTAAAAGGTCCTCTTGTTTAGGTTAAAATTTCTCATAAGAAACTCCATAAAAAAATTTGATTTTAGGATGTCGGGGAGACATGGTCATTTGTAAACATAGCACCTGGGCTTTATATTTGATTAATGCTGTTTTCAGACCCCACTATTGAATATTACTGGTCTGTTATGTAACCTATTTGTGACTAATCTTTATTAACCGGAGACGTAGAAAACAGCTTTGATCAATATTGGTCATTTTCTGAGCTACTGAATCGATTATAATGAAGAATTATTGTCAAAGACCAACAAAAACGTCTTTTATAACAAAGTATTGTAGTTTGACTACTGAATGTTTTCCATTTTGCCGACACTTAAAATATAAGGAACATAGGCACTTTTTACCGATGAATTAGAATTTTAAACTTGTTTTTTACGTTATTTTCAGGACAAAATCGAAAAAACATTGTAAATTTTTTATACTTTTTACAAATATGTCAACCACGAAATATAATATGTACCTGTACCCAAATACCTATGTAAAACCTGCACCAATAAAGGGCACTATTTTGAATACAGTAGTTTATTTCAACAACATTTAAAAAAATTTGTTTTGAACGCTATGTTCTAGGAAATTTTATAAACTTTCTAAGCTATCCAAAAGTTCCGTACTAGAACTGGGGGGAATGTCGACACATATTGAAGTTGTCATATTTTAACCAAGTGTCCGCGAAAAAGTTGTTTGAAGGCACAGGTATTGTAGGAAATTGTAGGGGGTTATTTACGTGTAATTAAAATAACGAGGGCCCTCATGAGTGCGAGGGAGAGGGGTGAATTTTAAAAGTAGCCCCTCACGAGGGTGAGGACGAGGACAACCCGTAACGTGTCGCTCGAGTGATGACGAGGGAGAGTGCGAGCATGCTATATTCCATCCCTCGCACAAAGAGGCAGAGGAGTAGAAAAACGCCCATCTATGATCTGACAGCCAAACATTTCGTGTTTCTTTCTGAAACTCAATAGTTGACGAATTCTGTAGGAAAGCACCATCTACAGTGCACCACAAATGAATCAAACCATCCACGACAGCCTGTAAATTAAATCTGTATACCAAAGGTGTCCACCTATCCTATTTATAGGCCTATATATAGGATAAAAATAGGCAGGATGCAAAATCCAAGTAATTATAGGTAGTAAAATAGGGTGCAGTAATTACCGCTAAAATTAATCCTATATTATATGTAGGAGCTGCAAGAGTGCACTTTTTATTTAGGAACAAGGTAGGCAGTTTGCGAAGGTAAAAATAGGAATATTTAATAATCTATTGACAAATTTGTCAAGCAATTATTTGATTTAACCTTAAAATAAATCTCAAAAATATTCTTCAAATACGTGACATTTTAGTAGTTCGATTTTTTTCATGTGTTACGATTGCACATACATACATAGATGATTTTTAGATGAAAAAATAAGCCTTTATAGGCTAAAAATAGGTCTTTATAGACTTAAAAAACACGTCTTTATAGGCTAAAAAATAGGCCTTTATAGGCTAAAATATACGCAGAAACATTACAGAAGTATATATGTAGGCAAATAGGTAGGCAATTTATTTTTGATAAATAATGTAGGTTAATATGTAGGGAAGGCAAAGCTGCAAAAAATATGTAGTATTTTAGGTAGGCTGAACCTTTTGGACACCTTTGCTGTATACACTAACAAACAAATTCCAGCAGCCTCTCATGGTAAGCCTAAACTTTCCCCTAAAAATACAGTACAAAAGTTTCTCATTTGAGAAAAAGTCCAAACCAGTATTCTCCCGTTTCAAATCATATTTTTAAACCTAGCACAATTTTTAACATCGATCCCAATGCTTATAAGACTAAATACGTAACTACAAACACCTACACTCGAAGCAGTCAAAGGAGTATACGCAATAATTACTTGTTAAGAGGAGCTTCTGTTCCAAAATTTTAATTCGGTTGTTACAAGCCTGGAGTTCCCCCCTAAATCCCTTGAGCTTCGTCGAAAGCCTCTTCATCCTTTGGTTACCTGTAAACATATCAAAAGTTCCTATACTTATCAGGTTACCCAGTCCATCCGATACTTTCAATAATTTAACAACAATAATCCCCAAAACAAGGATTTGAACTTCAATACATTTCACATATGCTGCGAACGATCATCAATGAGAACATTGTTCACATCATTGTCCGAATGAAAATATTAAAAATAAAATGAAAATAAAATTCACAATCATGCTACACTCACACTGCTCCACAATGCTCTGTTGATTTTGATCCAGTGTTGTGAGGCGGGTCTCGGAATCGCTGACTGAACTTTGGAGTTTGCGGTATCTTGACCTCAGTTTGACATAATCCTTGCATTTTAGTAGTCTAGAGGTGAAGGTCGCTCTCATGTTTAACCCGGATTTGGTTCCTGAAACGGAATAAGTAATTATTACATGTTATCACATCACCAATAATAAAAAATTATAATGTATTGAACAGGCGTAGCTACAACATGACATTTACGCAAACATTAAAAATCCAATGACGTATGGAATGAAGAATTCAAAAAAATACCTGAGAATACAATTTATGCAAAAATAATGTCTAGGGAAATTTCCATACAATAACAATAACTAAAGACTTCGAAATTAAAACACTTTTGAGAATTAATGAGACTTGAGGCTTGTGGCTTTCCCGCCGTTTACCATTCACTTTTCCGAGCAAGGAATAAAAATAAACCCTAAATGTGACACTTGCTGTTATTAGAGCAGAGCCTCCTATGCATATCCATGGACGGCAAATCCCTGGCTGAGCTTCAAGTGACCACACAAGGGGCAAAGTGAAACAATGAGTCTTATTTTTCCGCTTTGCTCGAAATAACAAGCAGGAGAATAATAATAATAATTAGATATTCTTATAAAAAAATAATTACGAGGTCCTACACACAAAACAAAGTTCAAAGAATGAAAAAGGGTGACATGTTTGTGTAATTTATTTGTGCCTCACTGTAATGCTTATAATGTTATAATAATGCCCTTGTGTATATTCAAGGAGTAATTATTATTTGTATAGTTACAAAAAACCAAAAAATAAAGCATTTATTCAGCACTTGTACACTGATTATTGACTACGGGGATGAAAACATACATATGGGATGGTACACACTAATTAATAAAATTCTCTGACACTGGGTATTGCTTACGGTACGGTATAAGCAATAATAATTATTCAAGACCGAGGAGATAATTGCTAACTACAAGTATAATACAATATGCCCCACATTTATCTACATACTAAAATATGTAGTTATAATGTTAATTTTTAACACTACGTGGTGAATTAGAAGGAGTGAAAATGTGCATGTGTAACTGCTCGTGTGTGGGAGTGTAGTGTCATATCTGTCATCAAGTAATTATTATATGTAGAAATAAATCTTATCAATAGAAATGCCACTGGTTCAAAATGACGATGGAGTTGACATTGAGGTCATAGTAGAAGGATACGATACGAGTGCAAGAGCCAGGCGTGCCTATATTTGAGGGGTAGCTCAGACCCGGGACAGCATTTGGAGGCATGGTCCTGTAAGGCTCGAAGCCAGGAGGAGGCTGAGGAGACGCCTCTTCTGCTCCCCCCTCTTTAGAGCTCAGAGGAGACTCACTATGGTCCCCTCCACCTGTTGCAGGAGGCTCCTCCGATTTTGTGGGCGGAGTCTCTTTTTCCTCGTGATCCTGAATGAAAAGCATTAATTAATTGGGGCATGGTGAGAAATATTTTAGAATTCCAGTATACAGTAATTATGCACATCTTCCGAAGCTTCAAATGTCCTGTGTATGTGATTTGCAAACAAATTTATATATACAGCGGTACTGGGGGTACCCCTTAAATTTTGAGACTTTTTGTGGAATGCTAGTGTAAAGAGAAAAATTAATATTTTGTTAATTTGTCTCTGCATTAGAGTACCCACCCCGTCGGGATTGTTCGCTTGAGGTTCAACAAGAGCGGTACTCTTGGGGGGCTCAGGGTTAGGATGTTGAGGTTGAGGCTGCGGTTGTTGTTGTTGTTGTTGTTGTTGCTGCTGCTGCTGTTGTTGTTGTGGCTGCTGTTGTTGTGGTTGTTGTGGGGGCATTTGTGAAGTCGTTATGTTCATTGGAGGGTGGAAGGGGCTCGTGGGGATGCTAAAGTAGACAGTGGGTGGGGTAGGGTATGGAGAGGACCGATCGGTGTTTTGAACGATGGTGGCGGACATTATTGGAACCGGGGGTATGGGCTCTGGTTTGGGCTCTTGTGCTTGTGGTCCAGGCCCAGCCCACGAAGGGTTTGGAGGAGGTACGGGTTCAGCCGGAGGGTTGAAATACTGTGTCCATTGGGAGTAGTCACCGGAGGAATTTGCGGGTACATTCATATCTTTTTTAGAAAAAATAAATACAATTAGTAGCTTTGAACTGGGGTACAGCATGACCTTTGACCTTTTAAATTTTTTGGAATACTTACAATAGTCTTGGTAGCCCAACTGAATCGGGTCATAATAGGCGGGTTCGTAGTAGGACCATGGCGCTGGCTGCTCTTGGGCCCATTCATGACCCACATTGTGACCCGGGCCAAATTGTTCGGGTGTAGGGTGGGAAAACTGAGGCTCATTGACCTATTAATTTTAAATACAAAATTTTACAAATTAAATCCTGCCAAAATTCCTAACAGGTAAAGGATTCAGTTAGCATATTACCTGATGTTCGGTTCCTGCGACCGAGTTGACCCTCTCGTAAATCAGTTCTTTTGCGTGTTCAATTTGTGACCTTTGGCCTGAAACAAAAATGAATCTTTCCGGCCCTTCGTTTGGTGAGCGATCTAGCTCACAAGTTGCCCCACTGACCAGGCCGATGTTTCGAATAACTTCCCGGCCTTTTCCGATGACCTTTCTTAATTTTTCGACGGGAATTCCCAGACGCTCTTCTTCTAGGTCCAAAGCGGGCTCGGGTTGTCCCTGAACTGGGCATAAACTTGGACCTTGACCTTGAAAAGTCCCAGGTCCGGAAAAGCCCTCTGACCAATTGCTCTCGCTGCGTGTGGACATGGTTGGACAGCGTCGCCTCTGTGCTTGCTCTTCCGCAGGCTTGGAACTCATCGCCGTCTCGATAAGCTCTTCGATGAGGTCACAAGCATGGCGGATCTGGTCACCCCTCCCAGTAATCACTGCTGTTTGGTCATCCATGTCATTGATGTTGCTGGTGAGGGGATTGAACTGGACCTTCGCACCCGTCTCTATTCGGATTCTTTTAATGGACTCCCCTCCTTTCCCGATGATTAAGCCCACAGCAAGCTTCGGAACTGGAATTCGGATCGTTTTAATGCGACCGGAGCGGTTCGGAAGTCTCGGTCCGGAACGTCGATCGGTCATATCCGGGCTATACTGCTGATTAGAAGGGGCCACTTCAAGCTCATGCGTGTAAGCCTCCCGATGTCTGCTTGGTGGAGGCGTTGCTGGGGCCTTCGAGATGAAGTCATAGATGAGCTCCTCTGCTTGCTGAGATTCAATTTAGAAAATTGGGATTTGTAATGTCGTTAAACATTTCCAGAAGATGAGTTATGATTGAGATACATTTCATCAATATTAAAATTAAGACTACAAAAACTACCTTTGCTACTACTTGACCTTAAATTGACCTTCACTGATCTTGGAGAATATTTGACACAAAACTGACCTACTGACTACGTTGACCTAAAATGGGGTTAACATGTATCAGGACATTAATTTGCACTTGACCTGGGACATGCCTCTGAGCCTTTTCACCTACATTCGACCTTTGAACAAATCTGTACTCAATATTTTGACTACACACTTGACCTTTGTTTGATAACGGTCTACAAAATTGTATACTCCGAAGTAAGCTGACCTTAAAGACTGATAATTGGCTCATTAGGAAAATCGTAATGCAATAATGAGCCCCACTTCTTTAACGGATATCAGGTAACGGTCATCACCTCAATGGGTGCTTAAATGCCTTATCAAGAGATGTCGTGACAAAGTGGTCATTGAGCACACGGTTTCTGTTCTATGACTAAATCAACGCGTTCGTTCCGACAAAATGAATCTTTAAGAGGGGTCTGCTGTAAAAACGTTTTGATGCTGTATCCTGTACTCACAATAACAGAATCCTGGGTCCCTGTAATGATGAGCGTTTTGTCCACAGCCTCAGAAAGGGGATCGTCCACATTGAGCTTACTCACGTCTTGAATTATATGCATTCTCGTTCGAGTCCTCTCCTGCAAAGACTTAATTGTCCTCCCTCCGCGTCCAATCAGCAGTCCGACTTTATTTATTGGGATGGTGATTTCGGCCTGAAATTACCAAAAATAAGGAACACTCCGGTTTTTTTAATAGGCTGCGCATTAAAATGCCAATATAAAATAATTCAAATCACATGAACAGTTTCGTCAGGATTCCATTCATCCTTGGACACAAGCCCTTTTGAATGGTCCTTGTCATGAGCAGAGAGTTGATGATGGGCGCTCCGCGGAGCCCTCCCTGTATGATTTTCGAGATCCGGAGCTAACTGGTAATCCAGGAGCCCTTGAATTTCCGATGAAGTATGCTCCCATGCAGCGCATTGTAACTCATACTGCGTCATCTCTTCGGGGTCATCGTCATCCCTATCAATCGGGGACAATGCCGTGGGCTCCTCCTCCTCCTCTAACGAAAGCGCTGCGGGTGAGTGCTGGTGCTGTACTTCTACCATTTTCTATAAGTTTTGAATTTTGATGGAATTTGTGGGGTTCTTATTATTACAAAGCACTTTTAGATATGTTAATTTGATTATTTTAAAGCTAAGCTTGTCCAAATAAAAGGATTGTTGCTTTTATATCACATAAAATTCTAAAGAGAAATATTGAAATTTCAGATCATCCGATGATCTGTCCCTTGAGATCAGCAGCAACAAAATAAACACATGTGAGGGGCAAGAGCAGCTACTGAAGACTGAATAAAATTAATCTGAGATGCGCGCGCATGTATATAAGCGATAAGCATAGCGCAGACGTATAACCGCAAATTTACAACTCCGCCCTACAATCCAATCACTGAATAGAAATTTCTAAAGGCATTATTCCAGAAAACGATTTTGCTTATTTTATTTATTCAAAAAAATATATTATTTTGATCATAAGAACAAGAAAAAATGAATTTTTGAGTTGTGTTTTTTTATTAAAATTTTATTAGAAAATAAATAATGCAAACAAACTTCTGCCATGAATGTGCAATATCATCTCTAAAAAATATTCAAAATCGGCCAGTCAACTGCTCGGCTTGAAATATGAGGCTTAACAAGTTTTATAGTACCCGTCAGATATACCAGCCGACTCAGATGGACTAGTTGCGGTGCTACCCATTCGTAAACCCTGTAATTTTTTAACTGAGAAAGGATACCATAATGTTTATAGATGGGTGCGACCTCAACTCACTGATCTGAGTTAGAGGGCACCACTTTTATCGACAAATTGAATGTTTTGAGGCCACATATTTCAGAGCCGAATGTTTAGAAGGCCGACTGACTCTGGATCATGAAATTTAGTAAAGGCGTGGCTCAAAACTGATTTCCCAACCCAACACGAGCCCTATTCTCGCAGAACTGTACCACGGCCCTGCCCGACCTGAAGTCGTTCTCCAAAACGTTGACCCGAAAATATTTTTATCGGACCGCACAGTACCGTAGCCCATTGGGTTTGGACTGAATTGGCCTGCCCCGGCTTGCGACACCCAATTGGGGTCCCGGGATTTGAAGCTCAATTACTTAACAGTAAACGTAAACAACGAATGTGATCGTTAGAGGGCCTTTATTGAACAAAAACATTACGGGCTAGACAAAATCCTAATTTAATGACGCGTTTTGTTCATACCGTTTAGGTACACGTTTAGAACCACTCCTGTCTGAAGTGACAGTCAACTTTTCCAATGGCAATTAACATTCAAAAGTATACCTAACATGGGCCAATGCTGTGTGGTTTATTTTGACCCGAAGTCCGCAAAAGCAAGAATTATAGTTAACCCTAACCCGCACGGGCGGGTTGGCCGGCTCCGAAAATCAAGCCGTAATTTGGGGCTTGATTCATGTCTATTGTCATGAGTATCATTAAAATAGTAAAAATAATATTTATTCCCTGGATATTTCAATGCAAGCATTTTTGTAAAGAAATTGTTATAAAAAAATAATACAAAACATATACATTTTTTACTCTTCGATGGCAATCTGTTTTCCTGAACAAAATTTTATAATATCGAGGAAACTTCGCGTAATTCATTGCAATAATATAATGATGGTGAATTTTAAATAAAATAATTGAAAGCATTGGGCATTATTATTGTGAAATATAGTTTTGGGGTGGAGGTGCTGAGCGAAGAGCTGAATGAAGAAGAGTTGTATAGAGGTTAGAGAGCGAGGAAGCGCAAGCCAAGGTGAAGCAAAGCGACGCTCTCAATCTCGATCACAAGAATTTTTTGTATGCAGTTTAACATTTTGGGCGAGTGCATTTTTGTAAAAAAAACAAGTCGTCATTAGCTTCTATTCTTTTACACGTATCTAAAAGTAGATATAAATATCCGTTCAGATATCTACATTACATACCTTAATTAAAATAAAATAATATAAACAGAAAAGAAAAACCCCAATAAAGTTTTTCTTAACCCTATTTTTACGAAATTGAAAGCATGAGCGATACAGAAAATGACATGCCGTCCTCGCGCATCAGCGATGGGGGCAAATACCTGTCAGGGACTGGTACCTGGGAAGAGGACATTCCAGCACTGGATTTGGAGAAGCTCGATGTAAAGAGTTTCAACGATGCGCTTCGGCGATCTAGTCAAGTCCAACATTTCGAGAAGTCCTCGGGTTATTTACCAACAGCTAGAAACTCTACTTCAATGTCTGAGGACGATATCCTCCAGAAAATTAACGTTTCGAAGATTTTAGGCGATGACGATGTGGATTCGGGGGATATTACCGTAAAATTTCATAGAAAGATAAATCTTTCATTGTCACAAAACCTTATAACTTTTATGATGTTCTGTGGAAACCTCTTTTTCGATTCGATGCATGTCATTAAGGAGTTATCTGTAATAATGACTTCTTTAAAATGTTCCACAATGAATACAAACTGCATCGACGGCATCGAATCGTTGAGGAAATTTTCATATACAACTGTGTACACTAGAATTTATTCTCGGTATCGATTTCGTATTAAGTACGTGACAGCATTGTTTTATAATTGTGCATCTGGAATATTCCCTAGTTTGATATGCTCATCCCAACGGACAAAGTGGGACTTGTGATTGGAAAAGGCGGGAAAAATATTAAAGCGCTTCAGGAGAAGTCCGGCGCTCGGATGAATGTAATTCAGCATTCAAACACCTACGATGAGTACGATAAAACATTGAGGATGGTGGGACCTCCAGACTTAGTTCAAGTATGTGAATTGTGCACATACGGTTACCGTTTCATTCATGCAATAAAATTCTAAATTCTTTAACTTGTTTGTTTGGATTGCAATTCAGCACGCACGCTATTTGGTGTTCGAGCTGATAAACAGGACCCCCGATGCGAATACATCCAAATACAGTACAAATGCCAATGAGGGCTACCGCCAGAGCCAGTCCGGATCGGTCACCTCGAACATGAGCACGATTCGATACCCCGTTCCAAAAATATCTGTTGGGTTGATCATCGGCCGCGGTGGGGAAACGATTAAAAAGATCCGCTCGGAGACCGGCGCGAAGGTCCAATTTGATCCTGTAAATAATAACTTGGAAGATTTGGACGAACAGGTTGCGACCGTGACGGGTAAGCCAGACCAAATCCGAGCAGCTTGCCAGATGATACAAGAATTGGTTCGTACAGCGCTGAAAGGGTTCCGACAAAAATCCAGCAAAGGTTTTTATGAAGAACCGCCTTCGAAAAATTATATCCATTCCGATTCAAAACACAAAATAACCAGCAACTCTAGGCCAATCATCAAGAAGCATATCTCAGTACCGGCAGACAAAGCGAGCATTTTCGAAATTCAGACAAATCTTTTGGACGAAATTAGTTCTCAGACAGGTGTTTACTGTTGCATCGACCCAGGCGATGTGGGACTGACCTGCGAAGCCTCCGAAACTGTTTTTATTTTGAAGGGCCATCCTAGGCAGGTAGATATCGCTACGGAACTAATAATGAAGAAAGTTCGAAACGGCCAGGGTCAGCAGCAGTACTATATAAAAAGTGTAAGTCACCGATGCGCAAATCTAACCACATCGTCGATGCGACCTTTAGTTAGTTCTATTTAGTTCGTCCAACGTAATATTTCAAGCGTACTCTTTTTTCCCGTGTTTCTTAAAAGTCTTTCCCGTGTTCTCCCCACTATAAAATAAAATGTTGGATAACATTTTTAATCGGTCATCTCCCAGCATTCTGGCGATGTGAGTCTAATTTCTTATTGACATATTTTTCCTTTTCCAGAACAAACACTACCAAAGACCCCAAGATCTGAGTAGGGATAGTGAGCCAAAAAATACTGAATGGGGACAAGGAGATCCAAGTGCTCCCTGGTCGATGCAGAATCCCACATCGTCGAGATCCCAGGACTCTGGGAAGAGCTCTTACTCTTTCTCTCATTCTCAATGGCTTGAGTACTTCCAGCCCGAGCGGCAACAAGCCCAAGCCCATGAGTGGGAGCAGAAGGTGAAGGCGGAACTGGATAGTTCCATCCCAAAACCCGCATCGGTCCCAACCACTGAGAAGCCCTCCGTCTCAGGGTCCCCCCAAACTCCTCCAGATGAAGAGTCACAAGAGCCATTACTTTCCAAATTGCAACCCGTCACCGAACAATGGTCCGAGTCAGCCCCAGAGTGCCCCGAAAATGTAGACGAGTCCGAAGCCAAAGAAGTACGTCAAAAAGTACATTTACACGAGATTGTTATATCGCCCTGATCTAAAAGCGCCCCATCGTTTTGATCTCAGACTTATCACTAGCATTGATATTACTAACCATAAGATGGGATTATTCAGTATTATTTTTCGAAGAAGCTTGTATTTTTTGAAACCCGGAATTTTGTTTCTACAGGAAATCAAAATGGAGGAGTCGGTTGTTTCGGAGGCCCTCCCAGAAGACCTGGCTTCAGCCAATAGCGGAACAGAGCGCAGCCCACCCTTCCCATTCCCACCCCAAGGACTTCCACAGTTTGGCCCCAGCACGCGCGTCGTGACGCTCTACTACGACATAAACAGCAACTCCGTGGTTGTCCTCAACCAATGGAATTACACTTGAAATATAATCCTCAAAATTGATATTTGTCTTTCCAATACTCAAGGCTTTAAAGTACCCCTGTAACCCTTATATTAATTTCATGCATGCACTCCTGAACCCAACATGTTATCATTTATTGATCTCATATAAATATTCCAGATTTCCTCAAAATACTCCCTCCCCAACGAACATATGAAAAGAATACTTATTACCAGTACTTAATTTTCTAAAAATGATATAATTCCCATATTTATCCAACCAATTGTCAATTCTCAACTATAACAAATATTTTTGCTGGCAACCAAATCATGGAATAAAATATTTCCCGGTACTTCCGGAGACACGTAATTTATTTCCAACGCTTAAAACCTTCACAGTTTCCTTAAATTATTATGAATCGCGTTTTTATTATCACCTATTTTAGAGTCTTGATTATGTTACAAATATTTTTCCTTGCTTTTAAACTCTATAAATTATAGTACCATTTAAATATCTATATTTCGTGGAAGGTAAGATCAAACGTCAAAATTCCTGTCCTTTAAACCTTGTACTAGAATACGCCAGGTGTTTCAGATCTATTTCAACCCCTGGGCCTATATAAAGAATTGTGACAGAGAATATTTGATTGCCCCATTTTGAAGGAAATTGGTTTCCAGATTTTTTAAAAATTTGTTTCCTTGAAGCAGTGCTCTCAATTTTACTCATTACTCGAATTTTTTATAAAGTGAGTAAGTGAGTATTGTACTTACTCGTACTCACATCTGCGAGTATGAGTAAGTAATGAGTAAGTAATTTTAAAAAGGTTGATGTTTAAGTAAGTAAAGAGTAAGTATTACACTGCGACCCGAAATTTTGAGGGAGTAAAGAGTAAGTAAGATAGCCACCATGAAGCCCCTGAGTAAGTAAAAAGTAAGTACTGGACATCATGAGAGACAAAATTATGAGTAAAGAGTAAGTAAGGGTGTCTAACTGAGAGCACTGCCTTGAAGTACGTCCTCCATTACTGTCACAGTTGTCAAAAACGTGAGGGAACGTTCAGATGTTTTGAGGATTCTCGACCATAATTTCTGCTTTCTGACAAAGTTTTTGTCCCAGATGTGTTTTTACTCTAATTCGTAGGAAATGTTTTAAGAAAATACTCATATAACGGCCCTCTCATACCCAAAAGCCCGTTATTAAGGGATTTGGCTTCTATCCATGAAACTGGGTAAAACAAATAATTCCTGTAATCATAACTCAACGGAAACAACAAATTAAATATTTGTTTGTTCAAAAGGAAGGAGAGCATCAATCCTGAACAATTCAATGTGTGATAAGATTAAACATTAACACTCAGCCGTTTCCAAGTATCAACAATTTTATTTCTCACTGTCATTAGCCAGCAGTTTTTTTTCAATATATGACTTTGCTGGTAAAATTGTAGCCTCAAATTACTACACCCGATACATGTACGTACGCATATGTAAGTATGTGCTATAGTTATAGAAAATTGCAAAAAATTCCGCGTTTGTGCAGTTCATTGATCCCAATATAAGCTCTCGCTATAAAAGCAACTTTGTAAAAGAATAAAATCGGAACCCTTAAAATGACATCCCGGTAAGAAGGGGGAGATAATTCATTTAAAATAAAATATTGGAAATATTTTTGAAACAATGTAAAAAAACATGACTGTGCCAGGGAGTTGTTTACAGCGACACTACATTCATTATTAGGAATATTGCATAGGACATATTGCGCATATCATCTAGAGTATTTTTTCCCAAGAAATGCATCATAGCTATTTCTAGGAAAACAAATGCACAGGTCGCAAACAGCCCAATTGAGCCCAACGAGTGCTTATATCATATATCGGTTCATATCAAATATTTATTTTCCTATCTTAAGATAAGAGGAGTCAACGGAGAATAAACAGGAAATGTGGAGCAACAAAATTGCATAGAAAACTATATGGATTTTCGCAGGAAGCCTTACACCTGCTAAAATTATTGACTATCAAACGTTCGTCCCATTTTCATCCCATACTGGGATTTTTTCTTAAATAAGTATTAATATTAGAGAATTGGTGCAAAAAAATGAAGACGCTGGAAAATATGAAAATTTCAAAACCTCATCTTCTTGTATTCCTAAACATTGTAAGGATTTTTGAGTGGGGAATAAAATGTTCCCTGAATATTCATCAATAAGTATTTATCAATAACAAAAATACGTTATTGGCATTGGAAGTGTAATAAAAGTTTTGCAATTTTGTAGATCCTTGAATTTTTGGTGATTGCAATGGAGCTGTACGTCCTTTCCTCTCAAAATAGCAGATCTTTTGTTTACATTGAGAGCACATTCCTTGGAGTAGTAATTTTGTATTTGATTCTGTCCATAGCTTGGATTTTCGTACTGAACCGAAAAATGTTTCTTTCAAAGGTATTACTCCTAAGTGGGGATTTGTTTTCACAAGGTTGAGAATCGCAATGGTTTTTATATAAAAGAAATAATAATAATTGGGATTAAATTTTTATACAGCTCCAGATCATCAAAGGAATTCAAGCGGCAATAATGATATCAAATGGGGCGATTCTTCTTATTTACTTATTGCAGGACACAATCGCAAAAAAATGCTTTCAACAGGGGAATGTAAACGACCTGGCTTGCCAGGAATTTGAAATAAGGATTTTAATTGGGGTAATGTATTTTGAACAGTAAACGTCGAAATTTTAATACAATGTTCCGTAAGCTTCAATAACGATCCTCCTGCAAATATATCTAGCGGGAAAAACGTTTTTTTAATTTAAGATATCCATTGAAGAATTGCATAACAATTCGAGAAGATCTGCAACAAATTATCGCCTTCAAAAAGATTCGCTATAATTTTAAAATTTAGGGCCGAAAACTATTTAGCAAAAGAAAGTTTGAAAAACTGGGCAGGAGACGCTTAAGATGATAAAAAAAATTATTATTATTTTGTTTTAGTTTACAGCAATTTTCGATGGTTTCATCTACCTGGCCCGCCGCCCGATCCTCCCAGAGTTCATCGTGGAAATGGAACCGGAGGACTCTCACTTTCACCGACGTTTCTTGGGCGATGGCGAAGACTATTTGAAAGAGCTGAAGCGGAACTCAAGGGGGTCCGTAATTCTGGATCAGGAGGGTCGAGGGATGTACGCCAGCTACCCCAACCTGGATGACTACATCGTCAAAGTGGATGTGTTGCCAGAATTCATAAACCCCAATGTTTTGACGGCAGATCCAAATAGTGAGAATAACGATCTCATGGAAATATCCGAACTGGATGTGACCAAGTCATCCAAAGGGAGCAATAGGACTAGTTTTTACTTAAACCAGGAATACTTTTTACCCAACCTCCCAAAAAGAACCTCCAAGGCGGGAGGTCCCGACGATGACAATAAGTACTCAACACTCACACGAGATTTTGCTAAAATTTGAAATACCACAATAATATTATCTATTTGACTCAATAGTACAAATCAACTTTTTTTCCAATAGACAATTTCAATAACCAGTACTTAATAACATATAGAGTTAGTTTTTGACCTTCGAGGCGAAAGGACTAAATCGTTAAGAGGTCCCTTATCTCTAAACAGGTTACAGTTCTAGCAAGTTTCGAAATATCACAACTAGCAAACAATGGATTCGACTTCTGGAGGGCCCAGCCCTCCAGGACAACCTCATCAACAATCAGGGCAAAGTCCGAAAGATTACGGTTTTGTAATTAAAAGTTTGGAAAGTGCTACAATAGTAGATTACTTTAAGGCAGTTAGTGAAATAGTCGGAAAAGAAAACATAGTGAGTGGAGGTAGGATCAAGGGTAATTATGGTGTGTGGGTAAAGTCAGCTGAGAGTGCAAAATTGTTACGTGAAAAAGAGTTCATATCAGTGCTCAACGTAAGCGTCACAATTTGGCCTTTTGTAAGTCCACTTAAAAAAGTCAAGCTCATAGGAGTTCCACCATTTATTTCAGACGGAAGCATCATCACGGAACTGAACAAGTACGGTACAATTAAAAGCAGGATTGAAAACGAAACATTTCAAAACCTTGGAAATGAATGGGCTCATATACAAAGTTGGACTAGAATCCTATACATGTCCTTTAGTAACACACAAAGGCTCCCAGATACAATCATGGTTAAAGACGATGACAAGAACTACGAAATAACCACACAGGTTGGAAGACGCAAATGCTTCAAATGCAAGGACGTACATCATGTAGGTAAAAACTGTCCAATGAACTGGATTAAATCATATGCATCAGCAACACGAAATATACCTGAGCCGGAGTTCATGGACGATAATCAACCCTCCGAAATACCATCAGGTTTTTCACTGCAACCATTACAGATAAGCCGTCAAAGACTAAACTCAATCGAAGGAAACACGAGCACAGAAGAGACAACTAATAGCACCAGTGATACGGCTAAACCCAAACGCAAGCGATTTAAAGTTAACAAGGCAAGCACATATGTGCTAAGAAGTGATACAACTCAAAATTTGTTTGATTGGAATTATAAAGAGTGGAAAGCTTATGAGCTTAACGAAGGCAAGCCATGCAGTAATGAAGGTCTACTAAGATACCTCCAAAGCATACCAAGAAACGAGAACAACCAATTCTATGGCATATCGGAAGCTGCAAACGTATTTACACGCGAACCTTTACAGCTCAAACAAAAAATTGTCGAGCTGCAACAAGCATTATCCTCTAAACACAGAACAGTGAAGCAGTGGTTAGGTATGATAGCTAGTCAAATAGAAGAAGGACCACCTCAAGAAATACCATGATAGCGATACACACCCTGAATGTACAAGGACTACGAAATGCACAAAGAAGAAAAGAGCTTAATCGCATTATAAATGCACTTGAACCTGAAATCATGTGTCTTCAAGAAACAAATATTGACCCTATGATACATGACAAGTGTAATACAATTAACTATATACAGTTCTACAATCCACCAATATCAGCTTTTAGTGGAACAGCAATATTTGTTAAAAACTCATACAATGTAACCCACTCAGTCTTAGTACCTGGTAGAATGCAGCTTATAACCATTTCAAGCCTAAAACAACCTCTCCATATCATAAACATCCATATGCCACACAATGAAAATGAAGCCAACTATCTTTATAGTGTATTAGTCAAAACCCTTGATAACATTAAAAATGATAACTGTGTCTTGTGTGGAGATTGGAACTATGTGGATAATACTAGTGTAGACAGAATCAACTCAAAGGAACATAGGAAAAAGCTGCAAGCAAATATGGCCAAGTTAATTACTAATCACACACTCATTGACATATATCGGAAACTGCACCCAGATGGAACAAGTATGACACATACAGGTACTCAAAAGCATAAACCCCAAGCCAGACTTGATAGATTTTACGTTAACTCAAATCTGTCCCACCAAATAATATCCACTAATATATACCCATCCTTTAGTGATCACGCCTTCGTAAACATAACGCTTAAACTGCAAGATCAAATCCAAAACCCCTTATGGAAGCTCAGCAATGACATACTTGAAAATGACATTTTCTGCTTTCAAACTGACAAACTACTTTCTGATTTCATTAACAAAACCAATAAGGAATTTGCTGATTACACAATACTCAAAAGTGATATTAGGCAAGCAGCAAAGAGTGTTGAACTTTTGATCACCAATGAAAGAAAAAATGAGAAGAAAAGGATAGAACGAAATTATCAAGCGACTTCAGAATCCTCAATGCAAAAATTAATGTTTAATGAACTTATGGAAAAACTGGAAAAAAGTAGCTCAAATGAGAGCTGTTTAAAAAGAATCCCTAATGCAAACGTATGTGTTAATATTTACAATGCCCTCAACGATCTTCCAGTACCTGAAAGAGTCAATTATGTGCATACCTTTTTCACAGATAAATTCAAACCTCAGAGTGATACTTTACCCTGCCTTGAAAGTTACCTAAAAAATTTAAATAAGATTAGTGATGACGACAAACAATGGATGGAAAAAGATTACACTGTGCTAGAATTCAAAGCCTCTATTGAAAAACTGCAAATAAAGAAATCTCCAGGATCAGACGGTCTCACCTCAGAATTCTATAAGAAGTTTTCAGAAAAACTCAAATTAATTATGCTGTGGTTAACTAATATAAGTCTAGAAACAGGTTATCTTCCACTATCCGTGCGTACAGGAGTCGTCACGCTTATTCACAAAAAGGGTGATACCAAAGACCTTAACAACTATAGACCAATAACTCTATGCAACACGGATTACAAAATCCTGTCAATTACAGTGAAGGAAAGAATACAACCGGTGTTACATAAAGTGATCGGTAATTATCAAACATGTAATGTGCCAAGACGGTCTATTTATGACAATCTACATTTTCTGAGAGATGCAACAAATGAAATTAAAGCTGGTGCTATACTATCACTAGACATGGAAAGTGCCTTCGATAATGTAAACAGAGAATATGCATTACAATGCCTAGATGCAATGAACTTTTCCTCTTTAGTTATAAACACTATTCGCCTAATGTACAGTCTAAGTGTAACCCTAATTCGTATAGGGAACTGTTTAACCGAATATGTCAATGTATTTAGAGGAATAAGGCAGGGAGATCCAATAGCAAGTATAGTTTTTATAATAAGTTCTGAAATATTTCTAAAAAGCATCAATGAGAAAATGCCATCAATAGCATTAGGACCATATGACAGCATGCCAAATACCTACATATCAGCCTACGCTGATGACACCCATATCTTGATAAGTGATCTGAAGCAGCTTTTATTAATTGAAGAAGAACTTAAATTATATTTGAAACATTCAGAAGGACGCCTAAATAGAAGCAAATGCAGCCTACTGCTTTTGGGTGAATGGAAACAAGAAATCCCGAATTGCAATTTTCCCATAATAACAGATGGTGTCAAGATCTTAGGTATGTATTTTGGAACTGATGACTACTGTCTACGTAATTGGTCTGAACTAATAGAAACCTTTAGTACAAAAATGAATTTCTACAAGAGCAAATTCCCTTATGCAAGTCTACACCTTAAATCCATAATTTTGAACACCTTTCTGCTATCAACATTATGGTTTCGAATCAAAACCCAAGATCCGCCAATAACATTTCTTCAGAAAATTGACGAAAAAATTATGTCGTACCTGTGGGAAGATGGTAAACACTGGGTATCCAAACAATTTGTCCACAGCATCCCAAAGCAAGGAGGATTAAATGTTAAGCACGTTTTATCACAAGTATCCACATTCCGAATAAAACAGATAACTGATGCAGTACAAGGTAGAAGCAATAATTACTTTACTGAGAGATCCTGTGATAGAATAATAAAGTTGCTATCAAACAGCATCCCCCACCAAAGCAACTATTATGTGAACATGAGCCAAATTCTTCAAAAAACAATCTTCAGGATTAAAGGTATTGATGACACACTAATGCACAAAATCTCAATTCAAAATTATGTTCACAAAGAAGACCTGAACTTTCTCAATAGTGTCGAAATCCGAAACCTATCTCAACTTTTTAATAAAAATGCTGGAGCAAATCTGCCAACTTATAAGCTCCGAACTTTCAAGAAAATTTATAAAAAATATGAATTTCAACTTGAAGGCCTCCAGAAACACGACAAGAATGAACTGCACTACGAGATGTATGACCTACTCGAATCCAGACACACTAAAATCACCGAATCAAATCTATATCAACTGTGTATGTGGACTCAGTTCAGAAAGCATCTAGACCCAAATACAGCCACAAAAATAAAAAATTATCATTGGAAAAATTTAAGCATTTGTTTAGGCCTAAAGGAAAAGGATATTACTTGGAAGGTTTGGCACAAAGCGCTTTGCTCATCCACAATGGCATATCAAATGGGCCTCACTCAAGTCAATCAATGTCCTTTCTGTTGCAAACCCAGAGTGAATGCTGCACATTATACCCTATGTACGTTCTTTACAAATTTATGGTCATATTGTAAACAAATCTTATCATTAGCAGGTCATTTATGGTCCGACAACATTAGGGTCTCTGGAATAGCAGAACTCAATGTAACAAATAAATGCCTATTTCATGTAGTAAGTATGTCTTACAGCGTAATTCATGAGTACCTTTACTTGGAGCTCAATAACCATCTATATAAAAAGGACCCAGTTGCAAGACTAAAACAGTTGCTTTATCAAATTATCTACCTGGACTTTCAAAAGGCGAAGACCAGAAGACACACAAGGTTTTGCACCTTCAACAATTATTGGAACCAACTAAGTTTCCTGTTCAAGATAAGTGATGACTGTATTGACATACGACTCCCCAAATTACTATCAGTAAATGGTCCAGACCATTGATAAAAGCCGGGGAAATAAGCGATCCCTGTAAACTAAAAGCTAGTGGCTTATCAATGTGGATGGTTTTTTTTTTAGCAGACCAGGCAATATATGCTGGGATCCTTTATCCTGTAATCTCTCATGAGAAGCTGTTGTCTGTGGATGCTAAATAGGAGTACTACAGTTGAAAAGGCAAAACGATAAAGAACTCATACAATAAAACCTGTAAAATTTTAAATCCTGCAATTATTAACCTGAATAAATTGACCTGTTGAAACCCTAAAAAAAATAAAAAAAAAAAATTAATAACATATAGCTTAACAATAAATTTGTATGTATGTTTACATCAGTAATAACAACCCAGTTTTCAATAAAACAATTTTATTTCCCTGCGTATTGTATAAAGCTGTTGGCTATTCTGAATGGGGCAGTGTAAGAATTACAACGCAACAAAGATTCTCACAATCAGTTTCAGACACACTAGTAATTATTACTCTATTTAACTGTATTTAAATTAATTGGGAAAAAATACGCTGATGATCAGTGTCAATAGCAGGTGATAACAAAATTAAATATTACTCACATTCTCAATTGACGTGCCTCAACGTCAATTTTTCGGCTTAGTCATAACAATAGCAACGTTTTAGGAGTCGAATCTTTGACATTATATAGATTGAGGACTGTATTTCTCAATAGAATTTAAGCTAATAAAAATCTACTACGAAAATTTTTGATTACCGTAATATTTTCAAAAATCAGTTTTATATTCAATTGTTGCAGTTCAAATCTCTAATTTAACATTGAAGGGATTCGTAATGCTCGGAAATTTTTATTTATTCAAAAATTATCCCTTGGAAGTAATAATATAGCTATTTAGAATTAATGTGTAATGAGGATAGTTTTAGTATTTTTTCAAATTAGTATTTTGACCAAATATTTGTTATAATAAAGCGAGATTTTACAAGAGCTAAAAATATTTGGCCGTCAGATGTCGTTACTTGGAGAGTCGCCTGTCATTTCACAAAATAGATTTATTGCAGTGGTGGGCACCTCGCCTATATATAGGCCCTATAAATAGGCGATAGTATAGGCGGGCTGGAAAATGCTGAAAAAATGTAGGCGAGGTTGACAAAAAAGGGTAGGCGTTTAATAAGTACTAGGCTAGGGGATAGGAAGGCAAATATAACACCAATTATATAGGCAAGGAAAAGGAAGGGTATCAAGAGTTTCCGATCATGTCAGAATAAGATGTTGAAGGGGTACCTATCTGTGATTTTACAAGGCAATGAGTAAGAGCAAATTCATGCATCAATGCATATATGCTGACATTGCTGACTAAACGTATGATTGGACCGCATTAAACGTTTGATTGGAATCTGGTTTTGGGGTTGTTGGTAAATACAGAATAAGGAATAATAGAAGTATTTAGTTCTACCGTTGATAAATAAACAACTTAAGTAGCACAAATCCAATGCACTTCAAAACTAGGCTAGGTGTTACCTAGGCGATCGGAGAAAAATAGGGAAGGAAAAGGTAGGCGATCTATCAGCCTAGTTTTGGGCTATAGGGAATGGGCATCCCTATAGCCCAGAAGGTAGGGACGTTTTTCCAATATTTTATAGGCAAGGCTGAAGGATAGGCGATCCACTTGCCCACCACTGATTTATTGCGCTGAAAAATTACTCCAGCAATGCAGTTTTTTAGTTGGTTGCCAACTGGGTCTCAACAACAACGTTGTCTTCTTTAACACACAAGTTGTCTTGTAAAAATTGCACCTGGGGATATTATTCTACGTGGACAAACATGTGGAGAGACAATTGCATAATAATAGTATGTAAATATTATTCTACTTCTGAAACGTTATACACAATAACTCAATACTGTCTTTATATTTTCCACATGTACTAAAGGTTTGCAGTAAGTAAGTAATGCTACTGTAGTGTTGTGACTGACAGAACCAAACCAAATATGCAATTTTTTTGGAAACTGCTTTATTCGTTCAGATAATGAGAGTCAATGGCGATTTTGTAGTTACATGTAGTAATACCAGTGAACATTGAACAACTTCTAGGGCTAAAGTTTAGTTGAACAAATAGACAATAAGTTATGGACAACCCGCTACATATAATAATTTTGTAATACAATAATTCCTTAGTAAAAGCGAACCAAAATATAAAAACCCATTTTGAAAATTGCAAAAAAAAGGAAGACAATTCTTTAAAAAAAACACATTCTTAAACCTACAAAATCCTTAAGTTTTGCCCGTTAGGTTAAGCCGAAAGGACAGTGAATGAAAAAATGCTCAAAATAATAATTGTTTTTGGTCAAAAATGATCAAATACAAGATACAAACAATTTATTTCCGACCACGAACCATTTCCACAGTTGACTTCACATATTGCCTGCCAAGTATTTTCAAGTAGGATAATTACAGAGGCAATATTTTTCCCCAACTTTACAATGTAAATGTTATTTTTAAAATCCAAGGAAAAACGTGTTTTACAGGAAATGCTCTCAGGAAATTTCCAATATTTACACAGGGAATCCCTGCATTTTTTCAGAATAATTAAAATTACATAGTTTGACGTCCCAAGTCTTAAATAGAGTCTGGTGCACGCTGCACATTTTTGTAATCTGATTGAAAAATAATGTGAGTTTATATTTGACTAACAAGTAAAGTAATTAATTTACCGATTTTAAGTTTTTTAAACATTAGGTTAATTCGTGCAACATCCCAAAAGATACTGAACCGATATTCAATTTCCACAAATGCAAAAGAAAAACTTGGGGCCAGAGCATCCAAAAATGTGAGGAAAGGTTATTAACTATTTCGGAACTTTTCAGAGGGTTCAAACCTCAATTTCCATTTCAAACCTCACAATAAGCAGGATGTTGCAAAATATATTCACCGTTCACGAAAATCCAAAAAAATAAACTTCCCTTTGTTCGATTGTTCGGCGCGGCTTTATATTTGCTGACCTATATGTGCAAACAACGGGTAAATCACAAAAAAAGGTTGTAAGGGCCCAGGCAATTTTGTCGACCATAATAAAGATTCATTCTGACCTATAGATCAAGGCTTGTATTTTTGAAAAAGTTGTAGGTTGTAGGAAAAATCCAATGAATTATAAAATGACTCAAAATCTATAGAGATGGAAAATACATTTTGGAGCAGCCTGTAGAGGAACAATATCTATCCCATATTTAAAAATAATAAATAAGACATCAGCTTGATGAAGCAGACACCAATTCCTATTGCTCATCATGAGTGGTTCTCGCTCTCTTGTAAACTGGAACAATTTCCATCAAATCTTCTGGAATTGGGTAGTTATCAGTCTCAGCAGCTAGCAAATGGAAACGGTGGCGCAATAAATGAGCGGATGCCTTGGGCTGCCTTTCCCTGGTAAAAATTCCCTTTCTATTTCCAACAATACGGGTGATACCTGAGAATAATTCAAATAGTTTGAAATTAAAAATGAATTCACATTGACTTAATCATGTTACTCAATAAACAAGATTTTCTCGATCCGAAATGCAGACATTACTAGGGAATAATAATTATACGCTTATTTGTTGTGGGCTATTCACACAGTTTTTATAAAATAGTTTAAACTAGGGCAAGGCATTTATGCATCTGCATGCAGGTTTTATACAGGCAAATCAAATTTAACCTTGGACTGTCATAAAATCCGCAAAATTCCAGATATGCTCCCCGATGAAGGAACCGTTGGCTCGCAAGTAGTCAAAAGCTTTAAAATGCTCCCTCATGAGCGTGGTTTGATATTCTTCAGTAAAAACGAATTCAGGGCTCTGGAATGTTAATAATTAATTCTTGACAACATGATATAAGAGAATAATGAAGCAACTTTGCACTGCTTCACAAATATTTATGTATTAATAATTTTACCTGATGAAGTCCAGCAATTGTGTCAGCTCCATACTCAGCCACAAGGATCGGCTTCTTGTAAGTCCTCAACCAATTTTCAACCTCCAGGATCATTTGTTGTCGGATCACTTCAGTGTGCCCTGTGTCAGCATACCAACTGAAGTATCGATTGAAGCTCACAATATCCACATAGGGTGCCTAAATTATTGGGAATTTTGTTAGTTCTTCAAGTAATAATTATAGACGTGTTTGATAATTATATGGAACGGTTTTCGTTCGAATTCCACAAGTTTTTAAAAGAACATGCAAGAATTTATTACTATTACATCTGTATGAAATTCAAGCTAACTGAATTGTTTTAAATTGAGATAAATATTACCAATTATTTTTTTCAAAATGAAACAAGATCACTTACGGATTTATCCCCCGTCCCGGCATTTGTTACTAACGTGATGGGTCGTTTATGCTTGGAGTCCAGTTCTCGGGTGTAACTGATGATATCTCTGGAAGAATAAGGGTTCATAATTTAATTACCACTTCAAAGGAACTAATCAGACTTGGATCATGTATAATCAAAAAGAACTTTGGCAAAGAGGTAAAATCAAGTGCTATTGGTTGCTCCCCATTGTCTTATTAGGGTAATATTTACTGATCATAAAATACTAAAAATAAAATAAATCTTACCTGAAATAAGGCTCTGCTTCAGCCTTCCCACTTTGGGGTTCATTTGACACGGACCACATGACCACACTTGCTCGGTTCTTGTCCCGTTGGATGAGTTCCTTGATCTGCTGTTTGTGGTTTGCTTTTAATCCAGGCCCGAAACCACTGTGAAGATGAAAATTGAGTCGGGTCAAGCAAACTGGCATTATTACTGATTTGAAACACAAGTAGGAAAAGTATCTCTAGAGGAGGATTTATGATGAGAATAGAATAAATATCAACCCCGGGGAGGCCTTTTAAACAGAGAGAGGACTTCCATCGGGTTCTATGACATTTCTCCCAACGATTTAAATTACATTGGCCATAAATTTACTCAATTGCAACAGCAGGAGCTTCATCAATGATCACAATTCCAAGTCTGTCAGTAAGGTCCATGATTTCCTCGGCGTAGGGGTAATGAGACGTTCTGTAAGAGTTGGCTCCAACCCATTTAATTAAATTGTGGTCCTTCACCAACATCACATTGTCGATGCCTTTCCCTCGTACCTGATTTCGATTACAAATTTCAAAGATTATATTCCTATAATAATTAGCCAAAATATAGCAGCAATTAATTAATGATCATATCACATCAAAATCCTCATGCCGGCCGAATCCACGGAAATAGAATGGCTTGTTGTTGATCAGGAACTGCTTCTCCGTCCAACTAACAGTTCGAATACCCACTTTCAGGCGATAAACATCTCGTTCTTTTGATTCAGAGTCCGTAGAGGTAACCTTGAAGTAAAAAAAAAAGGGATACAAATTTTGATTGCACGCAATACTACTTCAAGATGATGGGACTACGATGCAATATTACAAAAAAAAATGGGGATTAAAACCAATGAGCTTATTACCACCAGAGTGTACAAATACCCGGCGTCCCTGTCATTCTGAACCATTGTGAAGGGCCACCAGAGTTTTGCATTTGGGACAGAAATTTCTCCAGAGCTGCCATCCGCAGTTCCAACGACTTTACCGGTCTGGTCTCGCAATTCCACAGTCACGTCAACTCCTTGCGTGTCCTCCAATGGGGCATTCCTGGCCTCCGCAACTGTCCTGATCGCGTAGGTAACGTGGCCTGAGGAATAAATTATGAGTTATTTACATTGTATCCAGCTTTAATTACAAATGCCTCAGAAGATTTTTATTCACAATAATAGATTGAGCGTCCATACCCGTCGTTCCGTCGATCTTCGTGGTGACATCTATATCGTCGATGAAGACTTTAGGAGTTGTGTAGAGAAAAACTGACCGATGGATACCGGCATAATTGAAGAAGTCAAAGTTGTAGTTTAAAGTGAAGTAGCCCGCAGGGAACCTTCATAAAATATTACATTATTCGTATTTATAACATGAGTCATACGGAATTAATATTAAAAGTGTCAAGTACATAAAAAAAATTATTGCAATTTAACGCAACCCTTGTTATCTTTTGGTCACTAATCAAGTTCAAATCCTTATTAATGACTGCACTAAAAATGTTTTCAATTGCACTTAGCATGAGAAGATACCGAGAAGGAGACTTATTGATTTTGTGCTGATTATGAGTAAACTTTTAGAAATGGAAGGAACATCCATACCTCGCATTATTTTGCCATACAACAGAGCCTTGGGGCACAGTGTCACTGGACAGAGTATTGTTAATTGCAACTGTGATGAGGTTATCTTCTGCGGGTTTTAATTCAGCTTTAAGCTCCGCAAGAAATGGTAAAGCTCCGCCGGCATGCTCTACTACTTTTTGACCGTTCACGTACTGAAATAACAAAAATGACCCAACATTACTAGTATTTTTTAATTACAGGTCTAATTCAAAGCTCCTTTTGACCCCTTGCATAATTATATTTGAGGGCAAAATCCTACCACAATAGAGTGATAATTGGCAGCTCCGAATCGGACGAAGACTCTTTTATCCTTCCATTGCTGAGGGATCCGAAAGGTTCTGTCGTACCAGGCCCAGCCCACATGGTCACGGTATTCCTTGGACTGGGTCACATCATTGTAACTGCTCGGAACCGGCATCAAGTCCACATCACCTGTCTGCAAGCAAAAATAATTAAAATTTTATTTCCATACGAGTCGGATAATTAATTAATAATAATTATTGTTCATAGGAACTGTGATTTGCAAATTCTGTTAGCTTACTTCATCCAGGGGTTTGGAGTACCATTCTTGCTGGAATCCCAGATCTGGTTGAAGCCTTGGGGCAAGTCGGAAATTCCAAATCCCATCCAGAGACTTAATTTCTCGACTCTCAGAGTCTTGAGGGTAAAGAATTCCTAAGGTTCCTTGTGCAACGATATCGTGACCCTTACCCCCAAGAGTAAAAATAAGAACTATAGTTACAACAGCACTGGCAGTGCCCATGGCGGCTACTGCAAATACCTTGCTTTTTGGTCTCCTGGAGATAATTTTGCTGCTTGTATTTTGAACTTGGAAGGAAGAAAAAATATTACATTCTCTCTTGAATCAGTCAAAGTATGATGTGAGTTTTTGGACTCAAAACGTCAAGCAGGGTGGTATCCTTTGATAAACATTTGTAGATAATTTACTGAACTCGGGCCCCAAACATATCATATCGCAGGACGTGGGCTGATAACAAATGCTTGGACAAGATTACAAATTATAACTCCATGCCAGAAATGCGTCATCTCATGAGGTACAAATATCTACTTCGCCTGTAGTGCGACTACAACCAAAGATTATTTCCAAGCATTATGCACACATTAGATAGCCACAATAATTTGTTCAGACAATTTTTGCGGTTGGAGCTCCTACTTCCTACCAAAGTCAAAACTATAGAACCAGTTGCAAGTAGAAATTTAGTGATGAGTGAGTGAGGTTTTTCATGATAATTATTTGATAGCGTGCATTCTAAGAACCTGCTTCTTTCTTCAGTGGATTCAATATTCGAGTTGGAATTCGAAACATGGGATTGTGATGCAATGCTTAAGGCAGGAAGATTAAATGAATTACCGGGCGTATATGTAATTATACACATATTGCGTCCAAAGAAAAACAAATGACAGATGGGGTTTCATTTAAACGGAAAATATTTACCATTTATCGGCATTAAATCTGCGTCCAATTATGTTTTATTCAGGGCGCTGAAGTATTTGATACTGGGGTTCCTTGATATGGCTATAATCTGTCCGGCGAATATTAATTTGAAGGAAATAAAACGAAGTTTGGGTCATAGAACTAAATTTTAAATAACCTTAATTAGGTCATATAATTAATTGTGATAGGGTCATACATTTTCAGCCATGAAGCCACTTCTTACCAAAAGTGGTCAACTCAGGGGAGTGGTTTTTTTTGTTGAACAATTGTAAATCTGCGGTGATGATTCAGGTAGACACCATTTATTAATCTCATTGAGGCCTAGAATCTCCTTTTCCTACAATCCTAGACCTTTTTGGACATGCATGTTCATGTTCGTCACTCATTATTAAAAATTGACCCTTTACAGAGGTCATGATCCGAGTTTGCATGAGAACTAAAGTAACACAGTTGGTCATAACCATGAAGACGACGAGCTGGAACATAAGGTAAAAATCTCTATGGGACAGTTTATGTGTAATGCTTGTTAGTGACTCTTGGCTCACAATTTACCGGCCAGGTACCCGGATAGGTACATTATATTATTATACCCATGTAACGGTGAATATCAGGTGCAGGTAGACAGAATTGATAAATGCTTCGGGTACAGACACCAAAATTCAGGAATTACAAACAGGGAAAATGTACAGTTTTGGTGCACTTGTAATTCAGGAAAAAATCCATGTACAGGATTTAACTACCCATGATGTGCACTACTTTGGGGAAACTTATATTAACACTTTAAAACGATATGTTACATTTCTGTTTATAGGGCAATGAGACGATTTAAAAAATTAACAAGTAGTTTGTGAAGATGCTTCTAATGAGTCACTTTTTTAAACAAAATTCTTCAGTAAGAAATGTTTACTGTGAAATTTTTTGTTGATCTATAAGTTCCTGTTTTTAAATTTGAAAAATTTGTAAGCAAAATCTTCACAAAATGGGGGAATTGAGGACATTGCAGCATGCTTTTTTATTTAAGTTTAATAGGGAAATATTATTTGTAACAACCTGTGTACAGGAACAATCTTCATTTCAGTGTTAGAATAATTTACAAACAAAATCGATTCAGCAAAAAAGGAACCTAGTGTTCATCGTGAGTTCTTACAGCTTTCTTGTAAACTGGAACGTTCTCAATCAAATCTTGGGGAATCGGGTAGCTATCAGTCTCAGAAGCTAATAAATGGAAACGGTAACGCAATAAATGTGCGGACGCCTTGGGCTGCCTTTCCCGGGTAAAAATTCCTTTTCTGTTTCCCAAGATACGGGTGATACCTGTGAATAATTCCAATAGTTTGAAATTTAAAATGAATTCACATTCATTCAATCATGTCACATAGTCGGGAAAGCTATTCCCAACCCGAAATCCTTAAATTACTAGTAAATATATAGTACTTATAAACTTATTTTCTGTGGGCTGTTCCCACAGTTTATATAATTACATGAGGACATATTCAAGAGTTTTGTAACATTAGTGCAAGGTCTTTATCTGTTTGCAGGTTCTTTAGAGAAATAAAATTTAACCTTGGGCTGTCATAAAGTCCGCAAAATTCCAAATGTGCTCCCCAATGAAAGAACTGTTGGCTCGTAAGTAGTCAAAGGCTTTGAAATGCTCCTTCATGAATTTTGTTTGGTATTCTTCAGTAAAAACGTATTCAGGGCTCTAGAATGTAAATATATCTTTGATTTGAATTGATTAACGGTCGATTTGGCCTTAGCCCTGACAACCCGTAAACATATCATTGTTGATAAATGCTCTGAAAATGATGTAGAATGTTTTTTTCTGACTAATAATAATTGTTAATGTTACTTGATGAAGTCCAGGAATGGTGTCAGCTCCATATTCAGTTATAAGGACGGGCTTATTGTGAGTCTTCACCCAATTTTCGACATCCAAAATCATGGACTCTCGTATCACCTCTGTGTGTCCTGGGTCCGAGTACCAACTGAAGTAACGGTTGATGCTCAAAATGTCGACAAAGGGTGCCTAAATTATTGGAAATAGTAATTTTTCTTTGCAGGTGTTGGCATATCAATTATTTTGTCGAAATGCATCAACACAACTTACAGATTTATCCCCGGTACCTTTGTCTGTTACTAATGTGATGGGTCGTTTATGTTTTGAGTCCAATTCTCGGGTGTAATTTATAACTTCTCTGGAAAAATACATGTTCATAATTCAATTATCCCTTCATAGTAACCATACAGACTTGGATCATGCAATCAAGAAACATTTTGAAGAAAGATCAAGTGACTGAGTGTGGATCAAGTATTTGGTCGTTTCCCCGAAATAATTTATAAAATTTTATTTAAAATAACATCGATTTTACTTGAAATAAGACTCCGATTCATTCTTATCACTTTTGGGCTCATTTGAAACGGACCACATTACAACACTTGCACGGTTCTTATCCCGTTGTATCAGTTCCTTCATTTGCTGTTTATGGTTTGCAAGTAATCTAGACTCGAAATAGCTGTAAAGACATAAAGTGAGTCAGGTTAGGCACTTACATTATTAGTTATTATACACAGAGTTTGAATTATTCATAGTGGAGCAATAATTATGAATGAACTGACAATTAGCTACAAATAAAATCCCCGGAAGGATTTTTAAAATGAGAAAAACAAATGTCTTGGAACTGTATTGGTTATAATATGGTATTTTTTCCGAATTAAGTTATTTATCATTGGCTAAAGTGCAAATGGTACCAACTTCCATATTTTGTGAATTTTATTACAAAAGCTACCAAATAGCACCCACTCATGAAAATGGACCATTTTGTTATTTTCCAGCATTAGCGAATCACACGGGAATGAGATGCTACTTAATTCAAAATGATCTTGGTACATTTTGCACTTTAGCCAACGACATGCATCATAAATTTACTCAATTGTGCAAGCAGGAGCTTCATCAATGACAACAATTCCGAGGCTGTCAGTAAGATCCATAATTTCCTCTGCATAGGGGTAATGAGACGTTCTGTAAGAGTTGGCTCCAACCCATTTAATCAAGTTGTGGTCCTTCACCGTCATCACATTGTCGATGCCTTTCCCTCGTATCTGATTTCGATTAAAAAGTTCAAAGTTTATATTTCTGTAACAATTATTCTAATACTCCAGTAATTAATTAAATGATCATAATCACATCAAAATCCTCATGCCGGCCGAATCCACGGAAATAGAATGGTTTACTGTTGATCAGGAACTGCTTCTCCGTCCAACTAATAGTTCGAATCCCCACTTTCAAACGATAAACATCTCGCTCGTTTGAGCCAGAGTCCGTTGAGGAAACCTTGAAGTAAAAAAAGTATTGCCTACACATAATATAATTCAAAACTAATGAGACTATACTGTGTAATATAACACAATCCATGGAGATTACAGTCAATTAGCTTATTACCACCAAAGTGTACAAATATCCGGCATCACTATCATTTTGGACCATTGTGAAGGGCCACCAGAGTTTCGCATTTGGGACAGCAATCTCTCCTGAGCTACCGACAGCAGTTCCAACAACTTTACCGTCCTGGTCCTGCAATTCCACGGTCACATCGACTGCCTGCGTCTCCTCCCAGAGGACATTCCTGGTCTCTGACACTGTCTTGATCAAATAATTCACGTGACCTGGGAAATAAAAGATGTATTTACAGGTTATATGTCCCATTATGTTTAAAACTGTTTCAGAATATTGTTATTTACAATAGAATAATTAGCGTCCATACCAGTCGTTCCATCAATCCGAGTGGTAACATCAATATCATCGATGAATGATTTCGGAGTTGTGTAGAGAAAAACTGACCGATGTATCCCGGCATAGTTGAAGAAGTCAAAGGGGTAGTTCAAAGTGAAGTAACCTGTAGGGTACCTGTGTGAATCAAGCATGAATATTACCCTGTCAAACGCATTTCCATGTAAAACTTCAGAGACAGTCCTCATTATTATCCCCAATTAAAGTTTTCCAAAGAAAAAAAATCACACTCCGGACATAATTACAGCAGTAGATCAAATTATTACTATCTTTAGGATGCAAGTGTAGCCCTAACTTGATTAATTACTGTCATCACTCAAAACTTATCAAAGTCACATCGATTACGATCATACATAATTACTTACACTTGTAGTACGCTAACAACTGCACTTATGTCTGTTTAATTTTTTGAAGAGACAGTAAACAAACCTATTGACAATTAGAGCTCTTGCATTTAGTGTCTTCATACATTTTGCCAAAATGAATCACAATAATATTACGCTAGCAAGCAAACATTCACGCACATAATATAGTATTCCTCATAGAATGACACGATGATTTTAAACCGATTGTGAATGAACTTTCAGAAATGAAAGGAATATCCGTACCTGGCATCACCTGGCCATACAGTATTTCCTTGGGGCACAGTGTCCCTGGTCAGAGTATTGTTAATTGCAACTGTGATGAGGTTCTCCCCTGTGGGTTTTAACTCCGCTTTAAGCTCTGCAAGAAATGGTAAAGCCCCACCAGCATGCTCTACAACTTTTTGACCGTTCACGTACTGAAATAACAAAACATGACCCAACATTACCATTATTTCCCAATTACAGGTCAAATTGTAAGCTCCTTTTGCTCCCTTGTATCTGTATTTGAGGACAAAATCCTACCACAATGGAGTGATAATTGGCAGCTCCGAATCGGACGAAGACTCTCCTATCCTGCCATTGCTGAGGGATCCGAAAGGTTCTGTCATACCAGGCCCAGCCCACATGGTCACGGTATTCTACGGACTGGGTCACATCATTGTAACTGCTCGGAACCGGCATCAAGTCAACATCACCTGTCTACAAGCAAAAAAAAAATATAATTTTATTTCTTCAAGAATTGGAAACAATATTTAATAATTTTTCATAGCACTGTGATTTTAAAACTCTCTTGATTATTGTTAGCTTACTTGAGCCAGGGGTTTGGAGTACCATTGTTGCTGGAATCCCAGCTCAGCCTCGTGCCTTGGGGCAAGTCGGAAATTCCAAATCCCATCTAAAGACTTCACTTCCCGACTCTCAGAGTCTTGAGGGTAAAGAATTCCTGAGGATTCCTGAGCATTTGCAATTAAATCCTGACTTTTACCCCCAAGGGTAAAAATAAGAAGTATAGTTAAAATATTCCTAGCAGCTCCCATGACGGTAACTGCGAATTCTTCTCTTCTTTTTCACACCTGGAAATAATTTTGCTGCTGATATTTTGAACTGGTCCGAGTTATACGTACTCTCTGGCGAAGTAGACATAGGAGAAGTAATGACCATTTTTGCTCTGCAAACGTCAAGGGAAATACTTTTGGACAAGTATTTGTAAATAAAGTACTCAAATCCAACTATCGTCTGTATAGATACATGACTCTGGACCTGGATAGATAACAAATGTTTGAAACAGATTATCATTTATGTTTCATTCCATATTCCATGAGGTGAGGTACTAATATTCTGTAAAATATCCTTCGGGGTAAAGTGTAACCGTTGGTTTAAATAAGACTGGAAATAATCTCCCACAATCAGGCGTATGGAGATATTCATTTAATACATAATATTAGTATCCAGACCGTTTTTAGGGGCGACTGGAAACTGAAAGTATAGAGATTGTTTGGTTGTGTTACACAACTTGTGTATGTCCAAACGATAGCTGTTGAACCAAAGGCACGAGGCATCTCTTTCTTGTAGGGGCAGATTAGATAAAAAGTAAGAAGCCTTTTGTTTTTGAAGGAGACTGGGTCATCCTTTTTGCCTCAAAAACTTAATTGAGGTCACGTATAAACATATGTAAATTCATATAGTCACTGCATGGTCATTGTGCTCATGCTTTTGAACAGCACTTTGACCATTTTGCCTCTTCAGCGACGATATATATGTACATAAAAAGAGCAAGTATTTTATTAGCACGCTCACTGGTATATATTCATATATGCATACAAATTAAGGGTATTTATAATTTTCTAGGATAAGTAGCAACTATTATAATTATTATAGCTTATGCAATTACATCCTATAGTGGCGCTTCGGCCCTTTTAGTGACTTTTTTAGCACGGAGTGCTAATCACAAATGAGTTTTCTGTTTTGAGTTGCTACCAGAGTGGAAACTATAGACACAGTGTCAAGCTGGCAATCAATGATTATTATTAATTATTATTGAGTGCCTTTTTCGCGATAAATATTAAATGGCACAATTCCTGTAAGCAAAGGTGTCCAAATGACTGAGCCTATCCTATATCCTTCCTATTTATAAAATTTGAACCGAGCCTACATATATGCCTACATTTTAACCGCCGAATAGATCAACCTACCCTACATCCTTCCTATATGGGGTCCAGCAAGCCTACATATATATTAGCCTACATTTCACTAAAAAATTAGCTCAACGAATTCTACGCCATTCCTAAATCTTATGTGCTTTTCATAACTGACAGACTATTTAAGACCATTGTACTCTAATAAATTAAAAATCCTGTCTCAAGTAAATGGGGTTGAAATAAAATAGTTTAAGTTTAGACACCTTGACCAAAGCCCTAAGAGCAAAATAGTATGGATCTTGATTTGGTTTACGCCGGAAATAGTAGGCAAATTTTACAACATTGGTCAAAAGGGATGTCACACTTAAGATTTCCTTAAGTTCCCACTTTACCGAATACTTAGAAGTTTTGATTTCGGTGAGGTTTCAGCGCACATCAAGACGAGATAGCACGTACTTTTCACGCTTGAACCACTCCATAAAACAATTTGCAAGTACCAGGCGGCGACTATTCTTTAATTTTCATTTTGTCCATTCCATATGCCATTAAATGAAGATGACATCCTTCAATAGCCTACATATATGCCTATATTCTACGACGGCTGAGCCTACCTATTTTGTAGGCTAGGTTTTAAGTGTATATTCTTGCACCCTATTTTGCCTACAAGCCTCTTTAATCGCACCCTATAAATAGCCTACAAATAGGCCTATATGTAGGATAGGCGGACACCTTTGCCTGTAAGGCGTAAGGACTTGTTTTTATCTTCCGTTGTTTCAATTGGTGGATTCCTGCTTACAGCGATGACATCAGATAGCTCTGTCAAATGTATACACACACAGTTTTGTTGTACATGACTAGGTCTAAATACATTTTGAAGTAATTATTATTAATGCAATTAAAGTTGTAAACTGGAAATCCTAAGTCGAGTGCGTTTTAGGTCATTTATAACTCCCGTGTGTGCGCTAGGGGTGTTGCATCTTCCAATTTAAAATAAGAAACAAGTTAGAATTTTATTGGTAAAGAACATGACCTGGTTCTATATAACTTTAATAAACCGAGCAGAATTCTCATAAGATAAGTCGTTATGCATGGTCAGCAATGTTCGTATGAAATAGTTTAAAACTGTAGATCTATAGTAATAAAATTCATACCTTTTTTGTTTTCGTGGAAATATTTTTTGTTGAACCAGTGTTGATTTGCAATTGACTATAGTTACTATAGATTAGATGCTTGCAAGTATATTGTACCCTCTAGAATTTAAATTGAATGAAGCAGGAGCCATTAAGCAGATATTGGTAGTTTGACTCTTGCTTATGTAATTATATAATTATAAGTATGTACCTCTATGACATAATTCCTAATGACACAAAAACAACGTAAGTGTTCAAATTAGCTCATATACTTTTTTTAAATTCTAAATGAGATAGATTGGAATGGTTGGAGCTTTATTCATTTTATTATTTTACCTCATGCAGTATAATATCGTTAATCGTTATACGTTTGCTCAAAAATCCCTCAGACTTTTACTCTCCATATATAGTGGCACCATAACAATTTCGAAATTGGACCTCTTGGTAATGGTACGGACTCATTCAGCACTATTACAGTAATGTGAGTTCAAATGGAAATATAACACACTTTTATTTGTAAATACTTCCACAGAGGTCTCATATAGCAAGGGGTGCTCAATCCTCCAAAACTCATTTAAAGGTTGGCTTTTATTACTAAGTACTTATTCTACACGCTTATAACTTATTACTGCACACTTACGTTCGAGATTAGGTTGTTATATTAATGACAAGTATACAAAATTTCATAACTTGAAAAAATTCCTCAATCGAAATCATAAAAATTGGATCCCGGTTTACCACGACTGTTCGAACGAGGTATATTAGTATCTTCTGGATTTATATCAAATTGTTCATATCCAAATCATATAATAGTATGGGAAATTATACTTGATATAGCCAGGAACACAGTACGGAACTAATTTCTAAACACTAACTTGTGAAATACCATGGAAGTAATCAGGAATTACCTTTGCAAAAAATAGCAAAAAGTGGGTCAATAAATCCCTTCAAATTGCTTTACCACAGCGCTCGTGAAATGACCAGAAATTCCATGAAAATTCATGCTACGGGCTCTCCAAGACTATTATACTTGGCATAAGACATTGCTCCTGGCACTTGGCAGCATTGCCCGTTATACTGCGCGGAAGGGAAGAGGGTATATAACTTCAGCACCAAATACCATTGCGATGATGATAACAACGTCGGACTTGCATATATTTTTCATACTCTTGAAATGGTCCTCAAAATTTTGTTTGAGCCCTTTTGAGATCAGCTTTCCAGGACCTAATCAGGCCGTTCTAAGTTTGTGCAAGGGGAAAAAACGTTGGGCCTGTAAAATAATTTTTACGTATGGAGTAATGCGATATGTGCACACTTTGTAAGTAAATGGGGACATGGTCCCAAATTTTTCCTCCAAAACTTCTGATTCTGCAGCGTTGATTTTTTATTTGATGTACGCCGTTGTGGGGGTTGTCAACATAACAGTCATTTTGAAATTGTGGTTTAGAGTTTCAGAAGTGGCCGTGACTGTATTCAATTCACTGTATCCTCCCCCAACTACGTGGGCGAATAAAGCATTACCGCAAGAAGGTTCGACTGATTGTAAATTTTATGCAACAATCTGTAAACACGTACGTATGCAAATGATTTTTGGAAATATTTTAAATTAATAATTAGGTACATTTTTTGCAGGAAAGAATATCGGTCACAAGAATTGTGAATCTACATGGAAGAGGCTGTCAGCTAAAGAGCAGGCAGTGTGGTTTATTTGTCCGTACAATTATATTTTTACAGTTGCCTTAAACACACTACCACCAATTTTCTTCCAAAGAGTTCAACTTTTCAATATTTTGCCCGAGGCTTTTCAAAATACCGTCCTGTTTTTACTACTGTGGATTCACGAATATGTTTGGATTTCTTTGTTCACTATACAGCGGTTTTGGATGGAATAGAGGACCTCTACTGCTATTATGTTTAGCTGACTTGCTAGCTATTATTGTATTCTATTATGTGTTAAAGTTATTAGCGCTACTCTACCTCTACTCTACTCTCTAAATTTTTGTTGACTCTGCTAGCTACCACTACCTCTACCAAAAAATACAATATTTACAGAGGAATTCATGGTGTTTTATAATATAGTAGCAGAATGTATATAAACGGTAATGACGTTAGATCCCATAGCCCTCACTAGTGGATATAAATGGTTCACTAAGAATCTGAATTATCATTCAATTTCTGCTGGTTTCACGTTTATATTGAGGCTTTATTGAATACAATAAGATCAGTACCCCATCAGTACAGCTAAAAAATTACCACGAATATAAAGGGAATGACTAATATGTGCATATAACTGGAATCCCTAATGGTTGGGTACATTTCCGAGCATCATAAAACGCATAAAATCGTTCTTTAAAGCTCCGGACTGTCCGGTTCATGGGAAATCGTATGAATAATAATTATATTATACATATTTATTATTATTATATTATTATACATTTTAACGGTTATTGAAGACCTGATACAAATAGTTGGTATAGGCAAAAATAAAAAGTGAAGCTTAAAACTTTCGCCAGACTCAAAAATAAAGAATATTTGTTTTCGCGAATTAAAACACCAGAAGTAAGTTTATAAGTAAGTCGGAACGTATCTATGACAATGGAGTTGGTAAATGTGACGTGGTTATGACGTTTGGCTATGTATTTCCAATTCCCTTCTATTGCATTTGCAGCTACAAAACACGTTCATGAGTTGCTTTAAAGATAAGGTGGAGGTTTATGTACGGACACCAGATGTCACTCGGAGTAATAAATTGAATGTTCAGGGAAACGGGAAATGTATGAATTAGTCCTTATAATATCCTTATATCCTTATATTATAAGCTTACTACTGCTACCTCTACTCTATCATTAGAATACGATGTACTGTTCTACCTCTACTCCTACGACAGGTATCTAAATTGGGATCGTAAGCAACTCTCCTCTACTCACTTAATTTTATGCTAGCCTACTATTTTCCTCTACCTATATTATGCTAGAATTTTTGTATACATCTACTACATCTCTACTAATGTTTTGTTGATTTTAACGACCCAACTCTATTTCTACCACTACCTCTATTTTCAGTAGAGTAGAGGTCCCAGCACTGGTTTACATAGATACGTGTGCTAATAAAACGTAGGAATGAGGACTGTTATGTGGTGTACTTGCAGGGTAAAGAGCCATTTTTATGTCTTCTTTGATGTTTTGCACAAAAACTGCAAATGTTTTATTAAATCGGACTCGCTAGGTGGCAGTGCTGGGCGTTTGTATCTCAGCTATGCTATTCTCCTCTATCCTTAAATTGCGAGCATCCGGCTTCTATTAATTCTATTCTACTTTCCAGAATTTTTCGTTTCCCTCTATTCTACTTCTACGTCTTTACTATTACTTTCTATTCTACTTGTACTTCTTCATTTCCTGGTGTCGTGCTAGCTATTCTACTTCTATTCTATCCAGTTCGAATGCCACAATAATGCTACCTATCGTACTTCTACTAAGTTCAAAGTAATGTTTAATTCCCGGATTCTAAAACGTATTTGAAGTACAAATCAAAGCTTTTCGTTCGTTTGGACTGTACACGAAAGTACAGCGTATTATATTTCAGTACCTTAGTTCTTCTTGCATTCACAGGATGGCAGATTAAATGCTTTCACCATTGTAGCCTGGATTATAATGATACGTTATAGTATGCATGTATGAATTTATATGTAGATATATGCTATGCTACTTCTCCTTCTACCATCGGTTCTTGTATTGCCCGTCTATTCTATTTCTAATTCTACCACAGGATGCTGGCTTGACAGCTAAATACTGCTACTCTAATTGCTTAATTCAAAATTCGACTTCTATTTACTTCTACTTCTACTTAATGGATAGTAGCGTTACCTCTATTCTATTTCTACTCTTTTTGGCTCATTTATTTTGACTTCTACTCTATTTTTTCCTCTACTTCTATTGTCGGTAGAGTAGAAGGCCCAGCACTGCTAGGTGGCAAGAAACGGTCAATTTTTATTGTTAAGGTAACATGAATCAATAATTCCAAAATAAGATTTTACTTTCGAGTTTTGGTAGGGACCGGTAGGTTTTTTAAACTCGACCAGAATTTTGAAAAACTCGGAAGTCGAAAACTTGATACCCGAAACCGACTCCAACTCGAACAGAAAAACTAATTTGAACGCAATCATTTCTCCATATCATACAATTTTACTCAAAAGTCCTCTCACTCATCATGCGAACAGGTTGTAGGTGTAATGTTTCTCCCGTTGTTGTCGATGCCTTCGTCCTCGGGTATAAATCCAATATGCTAAATCGAATATCACCGTTAGGGTAATCGGGGCAATGAACGGGTTCAAGTCTCGACGGAGTGAAAACGACAACAAGAATCCAGAATAATCCCTGGAATGCATGAATTGATTCTAGCATCAACAAACGAAGCATAATCTTGATTTTATTTGATTCTTGATTAAATAATTTGAAACCTATTCCAAATTGTGCTATAAAAGAGTGTTTTAAAAGTTATTAAAATCTTCATCTTACTGTTCTCACTTGAAAGATAAGACTTCGCTGGGACATCCTACAACTCGAGAAGTCACGCTATTCTTTGAGCCCCACCAAATATGATACTGTAGATGGGTAAGATCAGAGTTTAAAAAGTTGGCTAAAAATATATTGCTAACATTCAAATGATTTTGTTACTACTTCAACAATGAATTGAAATTTTAGTATTTTGAGAAACTTACACAGTTTTATTGTGCACGTTGAGACCACATTTTTAGACCGGAATTAGGTTGGATACAGTTTGAACAGGACTTCCGTGAAGACTTGCCCCATCATTGAGGTTTTCTTGTTTACTAATTTACTTAAAACCATCAAGATTTACCTATCATGCTCCAAAGTTATGGCTCGGAGTTCCAGAACTTGAAACGTTTCCTGCTTCGATTCTGCTGAACTTTTCCACTTTCTACGATTTTCAGGCTGTCATTAATCAAAATGTTTTTCGGGATTAATTAATGATTAATGCTGATTTTTGTGACGCAGAATTTGCTACCAAAAGCAATGCAAACATTGTGAGCTATTGATATTAAATGGAGTAAGGCTTTGGACAGTTAACTGAAGAGAGGTTTCCGCCTTCAATTAGGCGCAGGTAGTGAACGCGCTGCGTTTGGTTGAAATGTTATCAGTACAGTCAACTCTCGTTATAAGGGATGCCCTTATAAGGGATTTCTCGATATAAGGGATTGGGATTAGTAGTCCCGATTCCCATTTACACAATGTATAACACTATGCTTATAAGGGATTAGTGTTTATAAGGGACAGATTTTGCCGGTCCCTTGAGCATCCCTTATATCGAGAGTTGACTGTAATCCAAAATTATTAAAATTATTATTAAGTAGTTAAAAATCGCAATGTAACTTTTGTTACGGGCACCATTGCATATGCATGTAAAAGCAATTATCTCTCTCGATGAGCTTTTTTGATGTATTTTTTCAAACTATTATACTTACGTACATTTGGGCCATTTTTGTTCAAAAATTATACTGAAATTAGTAAATTACCTGGAACGTGCGTATTTCTCCTATAAAGTTTTGAATACCTGTCGAATTTATCTGTAATATAATATATTCAACAAATAATTTTACCAATAGCTTGTGAAAGCCAAGTGGACTGATAACTCAGTGATTATCTTAACATTTGTACAATTACTCCAATGTCATTGGAGTGCTTTGAAAACTGTCCACACTAATAATTGTGAAATAGTTAAAGTCGGAAAAGAGCTTTTAAGGTTCGCATAATTTTTGTTAAATTAGCCTATTTGCTACAACATTTCTACTGCATCTCCAACCTCCAAATGCTGAATGAACAAATTGAACAATTGTGCGATGTAAACATTATTGCTGAGGACTGTTCTGGTCGGGGCCAACAATTTTCTTCTCATCCAGTCTGCTTCAATAGTTTGAACCACTTGAAATGCTCTGTTCCAGATTTACGAATTACGAATTACGAATTACGAATTTATTCAGGATTCTTTTCGGGCGGCGCCCATATCATCCAGATGTTAAACGTTACACGTTTTAGCAATCTCTGTTCCAGATTTATGCCGGACCCAAAGCTGGGCACATATCCTACATTTATGCATAAATATACGCAGTTTTTTATGTATGTTCACGCATTTACCGAATATTTGTATGCAAAATATGTAGGCTGCATGTTTCTACTAAAAAATTATATGGTATATGTATGCTATGAGTACTGAATGTACGAGTATGTGTGTATAAAAGGCCGGGTGATTTATGTATGCATGTACCGTGTGTGTTCAGCGAGCTCCATCTGTATTTTCTGGGCACGGTCTGTGCCTATTGGTGTATTTGCATTTGTTATTTCCTGCTGCAGTGCAAACGATTTCTACACGTTCTGACTGAAACCTACAAAACTAGAAATTAATAATTTTAAACTTAAGTAACTCTATGCACGCCGAAGCTGTTCATGCACAGTATCTTTAGTTTTGACTCATGTAAATTTCGCTTAACGCTAATGTACAAGCTATCAATAGCCTTTGCTCTACTACCAATAACCATCGAACATTTGTTCCTGGCTTGGGTCATGTCTCCAGCAATTGGTCAACCGTTTACCCAAGTCACCTTTGACTGAGGAAAGTCATCCTGCATCCTAAGGCCTTGTATCTTCGTACCAGCAGAACTAATTAGACAGTACAGGTGAGAGCAACTCTCCAGTATTATAAGCACAAGTAAAGTTCTCAGTAAATGAAACCTGTGTCAACCTTACAATTAGTAGTGACAAATTACTAATAGTTTTGAATCTCAACTTTGTTGCTTACAGACTGATCGTTTCCTGGCCTACACTGGACTTTGTCACATTAGCTATTTTATTATATAATTGGCTTAATAGTAATTTTGATTGGCTTTATTTGACTAACTAAGAGTACATTAAACTCAAGCCACATTATCTGAATTTCACAAAATTACACTCGCTTGTGCTTGCTTACCATCAGTTTTACATTGTGCTCCTATAGTTTTTCTCACATCCACAAATTACATAACATTCGTACAACAAAATTCTCTCATTGTAAGTAGAACATACATACATCCATATTTTCCACAAGTTCACGCACATTTTTTGGTCCTTCGAAAAACCGGATACTTTTGAGTTTTTAGTGTATGTAAATACTCTTAGTGCCCAAAAGTAGTGTGAATCTTTCGTGTATTTATACTTGTGAATCATTATGGATGCGTTGAAGAGCAAAAGGAAAACTATCAAAACTGGTGTTACCAACTCAAAGAAGGTAGTTGACGCCTACAACCCTGCTGCTATAACCAAGAATGTTGTCGAAATTCACCAAGAGAAATTGATCAAGCTGGAACAAGAGCTCAATCAAAACTTCAATGACCTGGTAGTGCTGATTGCGGATGCTGACTACGATGCAAATTCTACTTACTACACGGACTTGGGAGAGGTTATAGATAGTGTGAAGTTGAGGATTCGAGACATGCTTGACATTCTGAATCCGACGGCTCCCCCACCACCGCCCGTTAATCCGACTCCGATAAATACAGCTTCAACTCAAGACTCTTCCATCCGGCTTGCTCCAATTGAGATCCCGACGTTCTCAGGTGACCTTCATGATTGGATGAACTTCCATGATCTGTTTATTGCAATAGTTGACAAGAATCCAAAACTGTCCCCAGCTCAGAAATTGCAGTACTTAAAGACGAGTCTGAAGGGAGAAGCAGCAAGACACTTAGGATCGTATCAGGTTCGTGACGGTAATTATGCTATTGCTCAAAAGTCTCTTGAGTCCCGCTATCAAAATCAACGCGAAATAGTTTTTGATCATATTCAAAGACTAGTCAATCAAGCATCAGTTCAATCTGACAATCCGAATTCCTTAAGAAACCTGGTAGATACCACTAATGAATGCATCCGATCTTTAACCTCTCTAAAACGCAATCCTGATCAATGGAATGACCTGCTCCTGTATCTAATCCTTCAAAAGCTTGACTCAGAAACACGACGTTTGTGGGAACTTTCCCTTACAAACACAGACGTACCTAAGTTTGAAGACCTGCAAAAATTCCTGGAGCAGCACTCCATAGCACTAAAATCAATTGCATCAACCAAACCCAAGCAATCCACATCCAACTCTCGCACTTTTTCCAGACCCCACGAAGACAAAGCTAAGACTAGATCACATCATACATCAACTTATGAAGGCACATGTCCCATCTGTAATGGGTCTCATTCTTCATTCAAGAGCGAGTCATATACCAAATTGTCAATCAATGACAGAAGAAACATGATCCAGAAAAAGTCCCTTTGTTTTAATTGTCTCAGATCGAACCACACAGTTACTAATTGTAAGAGTAGTGGTTGCCAAGTCTGCCATAAAAAACACCACACCACACTCCACTTACCCAGTTCATCCACCTCAGAAACCAAATCAGCTGTTATCACCACTGCTTCAAGCATTTCTTATAACAATGTCCTTCTCAAAACCGCTATTGTCTTAGTTTGTGACCAATATGGAAATTATCATAAATGCCGTGCATTAATTGACTCGGGTTCACAAGCCAATTTTATCACCACGGCCTGTGTTCGAAAACTAAAATTAACTAAAACAGATGTTAATGTTGGTGTGTCGGGCCTCGGGTCCAATTCTGTAGGAACAGTGAAACAACGAGTGAACCTGAAATTATCATCTTGTTTTAATAATGGTTTTAAACTGAATTCTAATGTCTTTGTGTTGCGTCAGGTCACCGGGCTAATGCCCTCTGATAAGATTGACATTGCTGGTTGGGATTACCTTAATGGCTTACAATTAGCAGACCCAGCTTTCAACCTCCCAGGACCAATTGACATCTTACTTGGAGCAACTGTATTTGCTGATATCATCATGAATAATTGCTGCAGAGGAGAAGGAACTACCCCAGTAGCTCAGCAATCACAATTCGGTTGGCTCATTTATGGAAAAACTCCTGCTGAAGGTACACATATTATTCAGAACATGTCTATTACCTTATCATTGGATGAAAGTGTGGAACGATTTTGGAAATTAGAAGAAATTCCTCCCAAGCGCATACTATCTAGTGAAGAGACTCTGTTCATGGATCACTATGCACGTACTCATTTTCGAGCAAATGAAGGTAATTATACCGTTGCACTACCACTTCATGACCACATTCTACTCGGGGACTCAAAAACAGCAGCAACTCGCAGATTACTGGCCCTGGAAAGAAGGTTCGTTTCCAATTCAAAATTAAAATCAGAATAATCGAAATGTATTCAAGAATATTTAGACCTTGAACACATGACTATCGTTCCGAATGATGAGCTTTCACTCCCAGAAGATCAAGTGTACTACATGCCCCACCATGCTGTGTTTAAGGATTCAAGCACTTCAACAAAATTACGAGTGGTGTTTGACGCATCATGCAAATCTAGCTCTGGCTTCTCCTTAAATGACAAAATGATAAATGGTCCAGCTGTACAGAATGACATTTTCACCATTCTTCTCAGGTTCCGACGCTGGATAATCGCCCTCATTGGAGACATCGTCAAAATGTACAGACAAATTATGCATATTTCCTCCGATAGCAACTTTCTACGGATTCTGTGGCGATTTGACTCCAAGGATCCTATCCAAGCCTACAAATTACTGCGAGTCACATTTGGAACTAAATCGGCTCCAGCATTAGCTACTCAAACTTTAGTGCAACTTGCTAATGATGAGTTTGAGAATTTTCCGCAGGCATCACAGGTCCTCAAGGAAGATACCTACGTTGATGATGTGGTAACTGGCGCTAACCATGAGACCTCAGCAATTCAACTCCGGAAGGACTTAGACCAACTCACTAAGAACGGAGGATTTGAACTTAGCAAGTGGATGTCCAACTCTTTACAAGTAATGGATTCCATCCCTACTGAAAATCGTGGGTCTGAAGCGTCTCTCAATCTGGATGTAGACAAGACTGTCAAGACACTAGGCCTACATTGGAACCCTTCTCTGGACTCCTACACTTACAAGGTGCAACCATTCACACGTCCCACCACTCTAACCAAACGCTACATACTCTCCGACGCAGCACAGCTCTTTGACCCTCTTGGGCTTCTTAGCCCTATCACCGTCATTCCCAAAATGTTCCTGCAAAGGCTCTGGAGTGAAGACCTTGGTTGGGATCAACCTATTCCTGAAGAAATTATTCAGCCGTGGTTGGACTACAGACAGGAGTTGCAACTTCTCCAACAACTGAATATTCCTCGTTGTGTCCTTCCAGCAAGTCCAATTAATCTACAGCTCCATGGCTTCGCAGACGCTTCTGAGCGCGCTTATGGAGCAGCGGTTTATGTAAGAGCAGTTACTAATTGGGGTAAGGTTTCCATGCAATTAATAACAGGAAAAACTAAGGTAGCCCCTCTAAAATTTACGTCTCTGCCCAGACTTGAACTGTGTGCCGCTCTCTTATTGTCAGAACTATTTATGATGGTTTATAATGCACTTGACCTAGTTTTTGACGAACTTCACTGCTGGACAGACTCAACTATAGTTCTAAACTGGATCCGTACCCCTGAACATAAATGGAAGACATTTATTTCAAATCGAGTCAGCAAAATTCAAGAATGTAACCCTCTTCCAAAATGGCATCACATACCTGGATTGTCGAATCCCGCTGACTTTCCTTCCAGAGGAATTATTCCATCGCAGCTGAGTGAAACTCACACTTGGTGGACTGGTCCAGACTTTCTCCATATTCACCCTTACGAGATTCCCAAGGAGCCTCCGATGATATGCGAAGAAAAAAATGTCTTGGAAGAAAAACCCCCTCATGTCATTGTGCACCACGCTCTTGTAGATATCAGTCACATTCAAAGGTACTCGTCATTTAATTTTCTAAAACGAGTTACTGCTTATTGTTTACGATTCTTTAATAATGTGAAATCAAAGAACAATCGAATCAGTGGTGAACTCCGTGCAAATGAATTAATTAGTGCTACCTACAGACTTTTCAAAATAGTCCAGGCCAGCTCATTTCGCATTGAAATTTTAACCCTCTCTGAGAAAAAGCAGCTTGGGTCAAAATCAAAGCTACTTCCGCTTAATCCATTTCTGGACGAACATGACTTACTCAGGGTGGGCGGACGATTAAAAAAGGCTACTCACATTCCATTTGAAGCACGGCACCCATTGATACTTCCAAACTCACATCACCTCACAACTCTCATCATCAGACATTTCCATGTCATCAATCTGCACGCTGGCCCTCAACAATTATTATACATCCTACAACAGCAATTCTGGATCATAAATGCACGTAAGGTTATTAATTACATAATTAAGCGTTGTAAACCTTGTGCGATTCTTCGTGCTGAATCAGCTAAGCAGTTGATGGGAAACCTGCCCAAACCAAGAATCACTCCAAATCTCGCCTTTGCTACAACTGGTATTGACTACTGTGGACCTTACCTCCTCCGACCAATCAAGGGAAGAAGCCCCAAACTCTTCAAATGCTACATTGCCCTCTTTATATGCTTCGTAACTAGAGGCATTCATTTGGAGTTGGTGAGCGATATGACTTCTGACAGTTTCATAGCAGCCCTGCGAAGATTCATAGCAAGGAGACGCAAACCAGCAGAAATCTATAGTGATTGCGGCTCCAATTTTGTCGCTGCTAACAAAGAGTTAAGGGAATTCCTCAGACTGGTCAAATCTGAAGAGCACAATCGTCATGTATGCAGACCTTAGCTGATCAGTCAATTACTTGGAACTTTAATCCTCCCGCAGCCCCTCATATGGGTGGCCTTTGGGAAGCAGGATTTAAATCCACCAAATTTCATCTAAAACGCGTTCTCGGGACTACTCCACTGAATTTTGAAGAATTTAGCACACTACTTTGCGAGATTGAAGCATGCTTAAATTCCAGACCATTGTGTCCAGCGAGCAACAACCCGGAAGACATAACAGCGTTGAGTCCAAGTCACTTCCTGAATCTTGGACCATCAAGTACTATTATAGAACCCAACTATACTGACCTGAAGCTAAATCGAATGTCACGGTGGCAACTTATTCAGAGGTTACTGCAAGAATTCTGGAATCGTTGGAATTTCGAATACCTAACCCGGTTGCAACAGCGCCCAAAGTGGTGGGCGCATCATCCGAATTTCAAGGTCGGAACATTAGTTTTATTGAAGGACAACAGACTTGCCCCTCAACAATGGCATTTGGCCAGAATTATTGAAGTCTACCCTGGCGATGACGATGCAGTTCGTGTAGTGAAGGTTAGAACTGCCTCTGGAGAATACAAACGCAACATTGAGAAAATTTGCGCCCTTCCATTTGCAGAGGAAGAAGAAGATTAGCTCACCTGTATATTGTTTTTTGACGTCTCAGCCGTTTTTATTTTTGCTCAAATTATTATAATTGTTTTCTTGTATTGCTGTTATTAATTCACTCCACGTTTTATTTTTTTGAAATTATGACTTTTTCAAGGGGAGGAGTGAATGTTCATGCACAGTATCTTTAGTTTTGACTCATGTAAATTTCGCTTAACGCTAATGTACAAGCTATCAATAGCCTTTGCTCTACTACCAATAACCATCGAACATTTGTTCCTGGCTTGGGTCATGTCTCCAGCAATTGGTCAACCGTTTACCCAAGTCACCTTTGACTGAGGAAAGTCATCCTGCATCCTAAGGCCTTGTATCTTCGTACCAGCAGAACTAATTAGACAGTACAGGTGAGAGCAACTCTCCAGTATTATAAGCACAAGTAAAGTTCTCAGTAAATGAAACCTGTGTCAACCTTACAATTAGTAGTGACAAATTACTAATAGTTTTGAATCTCAACTTTGTTGCTTACAGACTGATCGTTTCCTGGCCTACACTGGACTTTGTCACATTAGCTATTTTATTATATAATTGGCTTAATAGTAATTTTGATTGGCTTTATTTGACTAACTAAGAGTACATTAAACTCAAGCCACATTATCTGAATTTCACAAAATTACACTCGCTTGTGCTTGCTTACCATCAGTTTTACATTGTGCTCCTATAGTTTTTCTCACATCCACAAATTACATAACATTCGTACAACAAAATTCTCTCATTGTAAGTAGAACATACATACATCCATATTTTCCACAAGTTCACGCACAAAGCCGTGCTTCATTAGTTTTTGTAAAGGTTCAATATACACTTTTATAGGCACGTGTACATATATTTATGCATACATTTATTTATATGCTGCATATATGTATGATTAAATTTCTGGACAAATTTATGTATGCAAAATGTATGCTGTTTGTAAACTATAAAATGTATGTACGATTTAGGATACGCAATTTATTTGCCCAGCTTTGGCCGGACCAATAAATCAGTTCTAAAATATACTACTTGACTACTAAAGTTCGCCAAATCTCATTGTCTCAACTTGACCTGTCAGGCTTTCCGAAAATTTCTCAGGTTAATTTACACAAGAAAGGGTTCATGAAGTAAACTGAATTGAAATAAAAATGAACCAAACTGAACCGAAGTAAATTGAATTGAAAATTTTCGATTCTGAACTGAATTGGTCCGACCACTATCCATATCTACATAGTAGGTACATCAGGGAAAGCTAAATTACCACTGTATAATAATTGTAAAAGTGTTTCCTATTTCGGAAAATAACACTCGAATTCAACGTAAGCAGATATAACAGCAATATTAAAAACTCAAAATGACTAAATAAATGCAGCAGTAGTTCCAACAGCAAATCAACTCTATTTCCAATTGGGCTCGTGAATTAGCCAGAAATGGCATGCAAATTCATAATTTGTAAGACTATTATACTTGGCATAAGACATTACTGCTTCCAGCATTGCCCGTTTGAATTCGAGGAAGGGAAGAGTTTGTTTAACTTCAGCACCAAATACCACTCTGAAAATGCTAACAACGTCGGACTTGCATATATTTTTCATACTCTTGAAATGGTCCTCAAAGTTTTGTTTAAGCCCGTTTGAGATCAGCTTGCCCGGACCTAATCAGGCCGTCCTAAGTTTGTGCAAGGGGAAAAAACGTTGGGCCTGTAAAATAATTTTTACGTATGGAGTAATGCGATATATGCACGCATTCTATGTTATTGTGGACACGGCCACTAATTTTTCCTCCGAAACGACTGACTCTGACGCTCTGGCACTGATTTTTTATTTGATGTACGCCGTTGTGGGGGTTGTCAACATACCAATCATTTTGAAATCGTGGTTTAGAGTTTCAGAACTTGTCGTGACTGTATTTAATTCATTGTATCCTCCTCCAACTACATGGACGAATAAAGCATTATCGCAAGAAGGTTCGACTGATTGTAAATTTTATGCAATAATCTGTAAACACGTACGTATGCAAATGATGTTTGGAAATATTTAAAATTAATAATTAGATACATTTTTTGCAGGAAAGAATATCGGTCACAAGAATTGTGAATCTACGTGGAAGAGGCTGTCAGCTAAAGAGCAGGCAGTGTGGTTTATTTGTCCGTACAATTATATTTTTACAGTTGCCTTAAACACACTACCACCAATTTTCTTCCAAAGAGTTCAACTTTTCAATATTTTGCCCGAGGCTTTTCAAAACACCGCCGTGTTTTTACTACTGTGGATTCACGAATATGTTTGGATTTCTTTGTTCAATATACAGTGTGTGCTGGCCTTAATCAGCGTGATACTGTTCTTAGAAAAAACAAGCGATGGCATTGGAAATATGATTTCATTTTTGAGGGAAAATGAAAAGACCCAAACACCTGCGCTCCATGAGCTGTGCGTGAAATTTTGCGTTGAGACGGAATTGATTGTTCATATTTTTAATCTGGGCTACTCCTTCTTCATTTTTTGGTTAAAAATCCTTACCCTTACTGCACTTGTTTTTTGTAATTATGTTATCATTACCTATTACTCGGAGAGCGTCGCACTGGCAATCTTTTTATTTTCAATCGGCGGTTGTGCTGTTGTGGCGTTTTCTAGCACCTTCGCAAAAGGTTTCGGGATTCCAGGATGCATTCAGACACTTAAATGGGAATTGCTTCGTGGGATTAAGTTAAATGGCATCCCGTCCACTGAGAGCAAATACCTTCATAAGAGAATCAGTGCAATTAGTAAGTTGGGTATCAAAGTAGGGGATTTTCATGAAATGGAACGGGAATCCGTGCTTATTTTTGTTGATTTTGCTATTCGAGCCACATGCACTTTACTCCTAATATAAATTCCAATGGGGAATGCATATACAACATTAGTTTTCAGCGGCATTTTGCTAAACTGAAACCTGTCCTGAAAAATGCTAAACGAGATGTACGTCTCCTCTTGAAATTCATCCGAAAGCGTGACTCTAAATGCAATATTTATTGTTCACTAATCACGATACTCATACAAGTAAGACTGTTACTATGAAGTCCGGTGAAATAATCGCGTAGGAAAACATTGCTTCGAAGCTCTTGCACGAATTAAATGTCAGAAACATGTATGTAATATGTCACAAATAAATTCAATAATAAGAAGTAGTACATTCAGACCTGGCATTCAAGTTCAAGTAAAACTTGACAAGTTCGGGTCAAGGTCAAGTTCAAGTCAAGTTCGGGTTACTAATTCGGGTTAGTTAATTTGAACTTGACACTGGAGTCTCAAGTTCGAGTCAACATGAAGTTTTAACTCGATTTTAAGGCTTGAATCAATCATCATCACTGTCATGTCTTCATCCAGACTTGACATTAGTGTCATTATCAAGTTCGGATCAAATTACTGCAAAACCATGAACTTGACTTTTCTTGGTCAAGTTCCAAGCAATAGCTTCCATGGTGTTTTTTCTTCCTTGTTCAATTTTTGTTTGGAATTATCATATTATTTTTAAAAAACAACTGGAAAATGAGCATAACTAAAGAATCTCAACATTGCGAAAAAGATGCTGATCCTGGAAGTCAAACCCAATCAAGTAGCCAGAAAAAATGGTGGAAGAATCAAACATTTCACATTTTGGGATTCTACAAAAACATACAGCTGCAAACGCTTAATTTTATCATTCATTACATATTCTAAATTTTGTATTCTAGCAAACAAGTCAAAATAAATTCTCAGACAATTGTCTAGCCATTCTATTCGCAAATATATATGCAATTTTATAACCGGACATTCATTTTCATGGTCAAGTTCATGGTCATGGTTTATGTTGAAATTCATGGTCAAGTTTTATTCATGGTCAAGTTCGTCGAAATTAACTTGATTGTGTGAACTTGATTACTCCGGTTCGTACCTTCCATTAAAAAAGTCAAGTTCATGTTCGGGTCTCAAATTTCATAAAACAATCAAGTTCAAGTGCGAATCGCTAGTTGAACCGAACTTGAGGCCAGGTCTGAATACATTTCATGATCTGTTAAAATACACAAAAGATGCTCTTACGTCTCACCCGATGCGGAAAAGCCTTCTCGATGCAATGAAAGAATTCCCAAAATCACAACGATCAGAAATTACTAAAATAGAGCTAAAATATTAAACAAATTACTGGTTTCACATCAAATAATTGTTGCACTTCGGTGTAACTACATGGAGTATGGAGCTTGTGAGGCAGATGTCAAGGTTATAGATGGACATTATTACAACCTCGTTTGCTCTATATACATATGAGGGGTTGTGTATACTTATACTACTCCGTCGTCACCAATTCCGACACTGAGGACATTGTCGCTCTTGGTGTTTTTGTGCAAACGTGCAAACGTTTCACAATCGTTTCTTTGTCTGCTCGTATGCCCTTATAAAGAATTTTTTTAACGTGAGGAAATAAAATGCCAGCTCTTACATTGAAAATGCTCTTATAAACGGAGCTCTTATAGGGAACGATTACAGCTCTACAGAACCATTGGGAGGACCTGGGAGTGCTCTTATACAGAACATGCCCTTATAGGGAGGCCTCTTATAGCGAGAGTACACTGTACCTTGATGGACGGAACGCACGACGTATGTACATATGTATGTATTTACTATATACACTCTTAATTGTACAAGTTGTATACTCCAGTTGTATACATATGTTAACAAGAAGTGATTACATAATGCTGCAATTTCTTTTGAAACACAATAAACTTCCTAAAGCGAAACGGTAGCAAAACGTTACTTATTCGAATCCTGAACAGTGGGGTAAATGTTAATTGCATTAAATGTATCCTCCACCAACTACATGATCGAATGAAGCATTGCCACACATAGGTTGGACTGAGGGTTAGTTTTCTGTAATAATCTGTAAACCTGTACATATGCAATTGTTATTTGAAATTTTGAATATAATTTTTTGTAGGAAAGAATTACGGCCGCACGAATTGTGAATCTAGGTGGAAATCGGTCTGTTAAAGAGCTGGCGCTCTGGTTTCATTAACCGTACACTTGTTTTTACAGTTGCCGTAAACAAACTATAACCAATTTTCATCCAAAGAGTTCAACTTTTTAACATTTTGCCCCGAGGCTTTTTAAAACACCGCCGTGTTTTTACTACTGTGGATTCACGAATATGTATGGATTTCTTTGTTCACTATACAGTGTGTGCTGGCCTTAATCAGCGTGATACTGTTCTTAGAAAAAACAAGCAAGTATTGGAAATATGATTTCATTTTCAAGGCAAAATGAAGAGACCCAAACTCTGTGCCATGAGCTTTGCGTAAAATTTTGCGTCGATACCGAATCGCTTGTTCATATTTTTAATCTGGCCAACTGTTTCTTAATTTTTTGGTTAAAAATCTTTGCCCTCACTCTACTCATTTTTTGTAATTATGCTAATATTACTTATTACACGTAGAGCGCTATTCTGGTAATTTTTTGCTTTTCAATCGGCGGCAGTACTGCTGGGACGTTTTTTACCACCTTTGAAAAAGGTTTTGGGTTACCAGGAAACATGGAAACACTTAAATCAGAACACATAGTACACAGGCGAAAATCTTGGAAAAATTCATAGATCAACTTAATTGGTCCTATTCAAGATAAGCACATAATCTGGTAACTAGTCAGATATAGCAGCAATATAAAAGGCATGAAATGGCTACATAATTCCAGCAGTAAATCAATTGTACTTCCCATGTACGTTTCCCTTTGCAATTCATCCAAAATGTTGTATTTTTTTTACAGCTAAGAAAACTTCACTTAAGAATTTCCCAGATGAGTTCAGGTGGAAGAGGTTGTCTGTTAAACAACGGATGGTGTCGTTCCTTTGCCATTACACTTGAGTAGTAGCAAGAATGTCGATCTATCACATAATCAATAAAATCAAGGATATCTGAGGTTTTTTTTGATTATGAGAAAGATCGGGTGCATGGGGTAGAGTGAGACGCGAACCCCTTGCGTGCTAAAGCCGGCTGATGAAAGGGGATTCGTGTTGTTGATGGAGAGTGTGTAGGGTATTGGACGAATGGGGGAAATTGTGCTCATATTCATTTAGGTATGGGTGCGACTCAGAGTGTTTCGGGAGCTGGGTCGGAGTGTGAAAACTTCAAGGGGTATAAAGATTGGTCTGAGTCTGGTAGTCAAATAGATTGGGAGAAAAATGAGGATGGAAGTTGGTATGTGTATTGTTGTGTGGATCGAATATTTCCTTGTCGTTTATGCAAGGCGCGACAGGTGGGAAAGGTTGATGTGAAAATGTTGAGAGGGGAGTATGAGAGGCTAAAATCGTTTTATGAGCCTGCGCGCTGGAAGAATATGAACGTTTCCCCTCTGGCGTTGGCTCGGGTGGGATTCTGGTATTTTGGAGAAACGGATAAGGTATGTATGAATAAACGTTTTAACTTAGATTCGATGAATTGAGTTGAAAGAAGTTGAATTTCTAGGTCAGGTGTGTATTCTGTGGTGTGACTTTACGAAACTGGAAGGATGGAGACGATCCTAGAAGGGAGCATAGGAAGTACTGGAATAGATGTCCCTTTCTGTGTGGACTCCCTGTGGGGAATTTGGCTATACGCGAGGGGAAGTGAGTAGGGTGTATTCAATAAATGTTGTATGCAAAGTGGAGATGGTTTAGGGGGAGTGGGCTGGCGGGTGAATTCGTTTACTGGGATCTGCCCGTTTGTTCCAAGGCTTTCAACGGGGGACCCTTGCCCATACAGAAAACCTGCGACAAGGCCAGATGAATCCGAATACGAATATGTACAGTTAAGTGAACGTATGCTTTATACTGGATTCGGCTGGGGGAAGATATAAAGTTTGTCTATGAACGATTTTGGAGGAAGTGATTGTGCTTTGTTTTCTATGCAAGAAATATAGCAGTGTCTAACGAGAATGTAATACGAATACAAATTTAATGGAAAAAAGTAAATTGATTTTAAAATGATGACATGGAAAAACCTGTCACGAGCATTGTGTAAAATAAGTATAAAATGATGAAATAAACCATGAGTATTGTGTAAAAAAATATTAAACTGAATAAAGGAATTGTGAATAAATTTCCAGTCTTGATCGGTGGCATTATGCTGAAAACAAAATCAGTCATTATAAGTCAAAAGTATATGTTGAAGTCCTGCAAAAAAACATGCATAAATCAATCATTACATGTTAATCATTTCTATGCCGAGTATACGGAGTCGGAGGATTGAGATACTCCCGACTGAGATCTTAACTCAGAAGCCAGTGACTTCTGAAGTTTCTTTTTCTGGCGGTTCTTGGCATTTTTACGGGAGGTTCGGCTACTGCCGGAACCGCCCTGTCCAACTGATTGGTCTGAGGGTGTGCAAGTTGACAAAGAAATCGACTTTGTCTTTTCCTTACGCCGAGCATTTTGCAATGCGCAGCTACTTTTGCCTGCGGATGAATCTAGTGCGCGTAGCGCTTTCTCCTTCTGTCTCCTTTTGAATTTCTTTACATATGCCTTGCTGTATTTTTGGCCAGGAGGCAAAGGTGGAACCTGTATTATTATAATGTATTTTGTTTAACACTTTGCATCCCCTGGAAAAAAGAAGCTAAAATATAAAGCAATTACCACCGAATGTTGTGAAGTGGTAGAAGACCCATTTTGGGCAGGAGACAAAGGCGAAACCTGTATAATGTATTTTGTTTAACACTGAGCATCCTCTGAAAACAAAGCTGCTGAAATATAAATTTATTACCGCAGGATGTTCTGAAGCAGAATTAGACCCATTGAATGAATACATGGGTCCCACTGTAGAATCATTATTATAATTTGCCGGCAATTGAGCATCATTCGCTGAATAATACGGGGCGTCAATTGCGGGATATGGTACGGCAAGCTCTGGTGCTACACCGAGTATTTGGTCAGGGTCCTATGAAACAGTGGGAATTTAGGAGAGAACAAATGAAGTATAAGAGGGATAAAAACAAACAAAGTGCTTACTGCAGGCTCTTCTCTGGTCACATAACTCAGAGGCGGGCAAATTCTAGGAAACCCGCAATTCTGCAAGGATTGAAATTCACCTAGTGCAGCTCGGGCATCAGCATAGGACACAATTTTATCCAGTTTTTGTCCATGCACTCGTTGAATGGATTTTCGCATTTCGGACGAGCGCCTGCACTTGCACTCGGGAATTAAATCATCACAAGTAAACCATGACTATAAATCCAAATGATCATACATAAATAACAATACTGATTAAGTCATAGGAAATATAGTCTTTTTAGTGCGACTTATAATTACCAGATCCAGATAGCTGGATGCAAAGCTTGAAGATTTGGTCAGACCCAATGTGGTTTTGCAACACATGGGTCTAGTTATCAGTATTTGTCCAACACCTTGAAAGACAATGTAGAATCGAATACGAAGCATGAACAATGTGCGAAGGGTTAATAGAAACCGTTTCGACATCATCCATGCATCGCATTCTGTTGGATGAATTTGTTTTTTCCCAACAGTTCGAGGTGGAGGAAAGGCGCGCTCAATGTCAATCATTGCAACGCGAAGTAGTTGCAGTCGTTTGACATTGACCAGGCCATATCCAAAAACAATGTGAAGTTTATTGGGATGGTTGTCAGTTCCAGTGACAATAAAGTCAATTTCGGGCCACACTAATATAATAATGATAATAAAAAATATTATTCGGGATTAAACTGGAATATAAATTAGTGACTTATATCAAATGTCACTTACACATCTCATTGTAATGAGATGGAGAAACGTAGTCCGCTGGTAAGTGTGTCAAAACACTACGCTGATGTCCAAACGTCTTAGACATCAGGAAGCTCATCCCTGATTCAATCCCGCACGGATTCAGTGGATGCATGTAATCAAGTCCTGACAAATACGACAGGTCACCTGGAGACGGATCTTCAACGAGAGCCGCCTCCATATCGGTGCCTGTGCAAGACGAAATATGCACATCAAGGCAACCTAGTGTAGTGGAACTCGTAACAGCGGAAAACGAACTCGCGGATTTGAGCTCCGAAGTGCTGTATGGTCCTTCCACTAATGAAAACAATTCAAATAATTTATATTACATATTTCGCATGGTACGTAATGATTCGTTGGATCGCAATACAAGTAATTTGTATGGAAATATAAAATTCGTACCATCACTAACTAAATTGAGTTTATCATAGTAGACTCCTTTGAAGTCAAGAGTCTTTTCTCCATATTCTTTGAATTGGAGGGTTTTGATGAACCTAGCGAACCGGTACTTCCGCAAAGATTTGATGGAAAAATTCCGATCCGTGAATTTTGACGCATCAAACTTTTGACTTGTGTCTATCACAAGTGCGGGTACATCACCGCCCAACTCTCGGAACATATCTTCCTTCAGTTCGTTGAAGGTTTTTCCCCACTGTTCGGTGGTGGGGTTTTGACCAGGAAGCAGTACATTCTCAATTTTGAATTTACACAAAAACGCATTGACGTTCATGTCAAAGAGTTTTTCCTGTTCCCAGAAGGTCTTGTAGCTGAAACAAAAAAATCAGAAAAATGTAGTTTCATGTATTTAATAAAGTCATAAGAAATTAAGAGGAAACGGTAAGTGTATATATATGACATATATGAACGTAAAATATGTTAGTATGCTAATGAAACTTATTGTGAGAGCATGGACAGTGTGGATTTCGCAATAGCACATCCGTCTACCTGCATTATTGCAGGCGTAACGGGAAGTGGAAAAACCCGCCTGACTTTAGATATAATACGGAATAGAAACAAAGTGTTTGATAAACCTATACAAAAGGTCCTGTACGTATATTCCGACTTTCAACCATCCTTCTATGAAATTCAGGAAACTGATCCTGACGTTACTTTTACTAAGCGGTTAGAAGACATTGAATCTGCGCCTAACCCTAGCCTAGTTGTTGTAGACGATCAGATTGATTCTTTGGGGAAAGGACAAGCTCATGATATTATTACAAACTTTTTTACAAAACATTCGCATCACCGAGGGGTCTCTATAATAGTGATATTACAAAACCTCTATCATAAAAACCTTCGGGAGCTATCCATTAATACGCAGTGGTTGTGTTACTTTGACTCTGCAAGGGACAGATCAATAGTATCGACAATTGCACGTCAGGTTTGTCCCGGAAACGTATCTTTCCTGGTCGACGCATACAGAAAGGCTGTCATAGGTAAAGAGTATAGCTATATTATACTGGACCTGCACCCGAAGCATAAGAAATACGTTTTCTTTGTGAGAAATTCATTATATGCTACCCCTGATACAGAAGTATATGGTCCGAAATAATGGCGACTAAACTTGAGAAAAACTTTAAGTTCTTATATACTTTGTGCAAAGCTAAAAACAAATTATTTACAAAGTTGCTTGTTCAAGCATCGGACCGGCAACTGAGTGCTGTTACAGAATGTCTTGTGAATTTTTCTATATTCAGTAACTCAAGGCGAACGTGTGTTAGTAGTGTACTGAAAGAAATCGATTCTTCTAAATCATTAAGGACGGCGTTGACGAGAAGAAAGGCCGAAGTTAAAAAAATTTTGTGTACTGTTGTTTCTCGAATTCTACAGGACGAATTTGCTAGTGTCATGTTGTATGAATAATCATGGCGCAAATTTACAAAGTTATCGAACCTCAGCTTTACGAAAAACTAATGAGCTTATACAAAGATGATAGCAAAAAGACTACTGAGTTAAACGATGTTCCGGTTACAGAGAATGCACACACTGATCAGGAAACACTTAATGAACCTGTGACAGTGCCTTTGACTAATTCGGATGTCACCAAAACTCATACACAGACTGAAGACAAAACATTACCTCGAAAAAGAAAATCTCAACACCTACAATTATGCTGCTGCAGATTTCACAAAGGGGAGAACTATATATTGGAACCAGAATGGAAAACGTTCGGGAATGATGTGTCCTTTGGTGAGAAGGAAAAAGGTGATCAAATAGTTGACCCTTTGGAAATAAAATCCAGCGAAAACAGACAAGATCTAAGTACTCCTGGTCCAGACGTTGTTGAGAAAACTGGTCGGAAACTGCGCCCGCGAAAGCAAGTTGGCAAAGGGAAAAAGAGAAATAAAAAATGGAAGCGAGGAAAGTTGACGAAGAAAGATCGGAAATACAAAAGACGTACTTGAATCAGAAATTATCTGGGTCATTCTCTGGTTTAAGTAGTTTTTTTCAAAATCGTAAAGAGTTTGCAGACAAGGATGAAGTTGCAAAAGAGCTGAGAGCTCTGGATACATTTTCATTGCACAAGCAAGCCAGAAAAAAGTTTCCAAGACGGAAAATTATGGTTAATTTTATAAATGAAATTTTCACAGCTGATCTGAAAGATTTGGCTGGACTTTCCAAGTCAAACAGTGGCAATCACTTTGTTCTGGTTGTGGTTGACGCTTTCTCGAGAAAAGCGTATACACGCTTGTTGAAAAACAAGAATTCAGACTCGATGATTAAAGCTTTCAAGTCCGTTTTTGCGGAGTCGGGAGTTACACCTGTGTACTTATATACAGATAGGGGTACTGAATTTATGTCAGCAGCATTTGGAAAGTTTCTCAATGCAAGTCAAGTACAACTGTATAATATCCATTCGCCTATGAAAGCCAGTATGAGCGAAAGATTCATTAGAACACTTTTTACAAAGCTTCAACGATACATGACGATGGAAAACACGAAAAGAATTGTTGAAGTACTCCCAGACTTTACAAGAGCATATAATGCTACGAAACACAGATCTATTGGTATAGCTCCAAATGATGTGACTACTAGAAATTCTTATGACGTGTGGGAGCGCATATACAAGACGTATTTAGAAGAGACAAAAAGACCAAGAAAGCCTCCACAGTACTCAGTAGGTGATGTGGTTCGTATTTCTCGGATAAAAATGATATTTGAAAAGGGGTATAAGGAATCGTTTTCAAGAGAACTATTTAAAGTTGTTCAGGTTGTGAATACATACCCGTATACATTTCGATTAGCCGACATGAATTCCGAACAGTTAAATGCGAGTTTTTATGCGCCTGAGCTAAGTCTAGTTAAGAAGGCGGATTAAAGAGATTACCATATATATTCGACGTCATTCACGATTTGTCGTTCGAATTGACAACAGATGAATAAAATGTACCCTCAACGAAACGCGCGATTTGTTCAGCAGGATAATGAACTGGACCACTACATTGTCCTAACAAATTCGAATGATCTGTCACAGTCTTCAATTATACATCAGTTGCCCAACCCAATACATTGTCCAAGGGGGAAATATGAAGTTGGACTTTTAAAGCTTCGATACAAACCGAGTAAAACAATGCTGGAAAGTCTACGAAGTATCCCGCAAGTCGCAACGAGCGAACCTCAGCTGCGTCTTACAAGGAAACGACGACGAGTTGTCAAACGGTCTATTCCCATTCACATGTCTGCTGTTCCGATTGGTCCGTTGTACCCTGGTTACGTACCGCCCGTTGAAACATCGTATCAATTTAAGAAGACGGATGCTAATATTAACGAATTCATAACCCAATTTAACAATAAATATGCGGCGCTCAAAATAAACATGGGCATCGCTTATGTTGAGGGAGCAAACAAAATGATTATCTTTATCAACCCAGAACTTGGCAAGGCGTATGATTACTTGTATCTGTCGACTGACTTTGCAAAAGTCTTGGGCTTCACTCGAAAACTGTTCGCATCCGGATCAACAACTGGGGACTTTATATTGGATCAAACCGAATTTGTCAAAACTCCGATGAACACAATATTCGACTTCAAATTTTTGAGGGAAACATATTTTTTAAATCGGGTTGGGGTTAAACAACAGCATAACAACCTAATTGTTTTAAAGAAACTTAACGATAAAGATTATGTGCAATATTTTATGAAAGTGAAATCTAAGCTCGAACAGTTCTTGGAGACGATTGTAGACTTTGTCTGGGACAGTGCCTTTCGATGTTCGATTATTGTCAAGTTGGGAGCATATAATGATCGCAATCATATAGTTTTCCCTACAAAGATTGCAAATTGCTTAGGGTTTACCGACGACACGTTCTACTCGGGAAGTGTTTACGTTTCCAAGGCTCCATTCGACCAAGCTATGTTTAATAAAATTGGAAAGACAGATATTCTGATCTACAAAGTTCGTAGATCGATACCTATGAACTTGTACATGAAAGAGCCTGCGTCGATGGCGCTTCAAGACGTATTACAAGAACTCAATAATACTTTCTCCGAATATGTATATCCTTTGAATAATGTGAAATTTCATTACGACAATGGGGACATTGTCATGAGCGAAGTATCGAACGACGTTGAAGTCGTTTTGCCGCTTTCCCTGGTCAAGTACCTTGGAATATCTCGGAATCATGTGTTTAAGAGCGGTTCGAGGTATGTGGCAAAGCGCGAACTAGTTGAGGAGCAAGAGGAAGATGAATATGAAAAGGAGGAAATCCCGCCTCCTGTACCAACGCCAGCTCCGGGTCAGGCAAATCGCCTGCTGGTTCTTTCAAATCTGATTGAGAATCAGACATATGAAGACCGTTGTATCCCTCTACTTAAGGAGCTAAAACTAAGCCATGATTATAATTCAGAATGCGAGCACGAATTTTCCCCAGTGTCTTATTTGCCTTTGCACGGCGAGGAGCAAAATCAGATTCGTGTAGATTTTGCTGACGAATCATTGAGTCCTATTAATTTCGGAGGAACTACAACAGGAGTGACGCTTCACATTCGACCAAAAGTATGAGACAGGTCCAGTGTGATGATAAAGCTTGTGTCCTAGAACCCGGTGGTCAGAACCAAGTTGGAGGAGCAAGTGTAAGCACTAATTTAATGGCGACTGGCGGTCTAAATCCGGAGGCGTCTTCTTACCTCATCCCCCTAAAGAGATCAGCTGGTGTGAAGAAAAAGGAGCAAACGGGCAAAGGAAAGAGGAAAAGAAGGCGTACAGTTCAAAAACCAGTTCAGTTGGGATTGGGTAGGAGACGAAGAAAGTCACATAAGAAAAAGAAGCGTGGACGAACTAAGAAGAAGAATATTAAACGCGTGCAATTAGGAGCAGGAAGAAAACGAAAGAACCGTCGGTGTGTGAAATAGTCCAATGGATTTAAATAGCGTTTTTGAGAGAGGGGCTACGGTCTATGAAGGGTCAACAGAGAGCATTCGATCTGAGTTGGCCCTTTTTGACCTACTGCCCACTGATATTTCGACTCAATTGAGTAGCGACTTTATCCAGGCATTTCCTCTCGTCTCCATAAAGGAAGATTTTAATCCTCTGGAATTTCAAATAACTTTGGATACGTCTGGCTATCTGGATCCGCTAGACAGCTTCATATCTCTTACTTGTCGAATTGTAAATCAGGATGGCACTCTATGCGATGAAGCGCGCGATCTTGTCGCCCCGTGCAACTTATTCTTTCAGACAATGTTTAGCAACCTGGAGATTTATCTAAATGGGCAATTGATTTCCGATACGTCTAATTTTTATCCATGGATTGGATACATGCAACGTCTGTTGAGTGCAAGCCCTCAGGAAAAAGATGGACGACTCAAGAACGAGTTGTGGTATCCGAATGTGACACCGGAAGTATTTACTGCTTCAGATCCCGGGTGGAAGGCTAGATTTGACATGTCGAAAAAAAGCCAGCCCTTCCAAGTGGTCGGACAGCTCGTAGGAAGTATCTTTACACAACCGCGATACATACCAGCTGGTAGTCATATACGAATTGTACTGAGACGTGCACAACCAGAACTTTGTCTTGAATGCAGTACAACAACGAAGGCCGGTACTAACGGGGTTCCGTACAAGTACCAAATAACGGATGCGGTTTTCTATGGATCTAAGAAAGTTGTTTCTAAGCCCATCATTGATATGCACCGGGCTGAACTAGCCCGCGGGAATACATTCAAGTACATTACTAATGATGCTGAGATCAAAACGTTTACGGTAGCATCAGGCCTCAGCTATGTAACTACTGATTCTCTTGTTATTGGAAAAATTCCAAAAATAATTGTCATTGGCATGGTCAACTCGGATGGATTTATGGGATCACTGAACAAATCCCCGTTCAATTTCGTCGACAAAAACCTGTCTGAGATGTCTATTACTTGGAATGGAGATTCTCTCCAGTACAGGGATCTATCTTTGAGTTTTAAGCAAAAGCAAGCTGACGGAAGCTTCATAGGGTCAGATGACTTTCTGCTTGGACTCAGGACGCTTGAAAAAACTGCTGCTAATTCGCTGTTGTCCAACGGTATCCAACGCGACAATTACACTAAAGGTACATATGAATTAACATTTTTTAGAAACACGTTTTCATAAAACTGGAGTGTGAAATTTAAAAAGGTTAATTCATTTGTACAGGCAACTGTCTTGTGGCAATTGAGCTACTGCCTAATTCTGGGAACTTTCTCAGTGTCAACAAACGAGGACAGCTTAAAGTATCGCTTAAATTCAGGACCGCGTTGGACAAGAACATAAATGTCATTGTCTACTGTCAGTATCAGAGTGTCCTGGAAATTGATGCTGATAAAAGAGTGATACTTGATCACTAACCATGAATAGCAGTGAAATTTACCAGGCTCTGGCCTGTCTACTTCCCAAAAACGAAATACCCTTTTACATTGCGTCCGCAGACACGTTGAGGTCGTTGACGAAAAATTCGACCTATCCGTATGTTGTTATACAAAATACGGACCGAGCTGATGAGCCAGGCTGGCACTGGGTCAGCTGGTTCGTGCATAGCATCAACGATGCTGAGTGGTTCGACTCGTATGGTCTACCGCCTCGGATTTATAAAGACATTGAATGGCCCGCTAAAAACGTCATTGCAGAAAACTGCCGTTCACTGCAAAGTATTAATTCTGATGTTTGTGGTCAATATTGTGTATACTTTGCCTATCTAAGAATAATTGGTCTAAGTTATGAAAACTTTATGAGTAGCTTTAAGGCTAGATCAAAATCTAATGACGCAATGGTGCGGAAATTTGTAAACAATATTTCTAAGTTTATATCTATAGATTGTGGAAAGCAGAATTGCATGCCAAAGTATGCGACTCGATTCTATGGTTATAACAGTATAAGTTGAAATTGTAAAATGCAATATGATCTGAATAAATTTTCAAGAATTCAATTCGTTTTTTGGGGTTTTATTGTTTTTTGGTTAGCATATTTACGCATTTACACATATTTTAGCATTTTCAGCCGACCCACGATCTCATATTTACACAGTCTATGCTTGATCCTCCAATCCGTTCGAATTTCGCAAGTCTTGCTTCTTCAAGAATCTGAAGTCTCGGCTTCCTATCTCCCCTCAACCGATGGGATGGTAGTTGCTTGTCCAAAATGAGTATGTCGTCGACTGACCTTGTTCTTGAGAAGCATATATAGTCTATTCCAGGGGAAACTTGTTCTTGTCCCAGATAAAAGGCAACTGACGGGAGTGTGAGCCCTTGCAGTTTGTGCACGGTTAAAGCGAAACATAATTCGAGAGGAAAGCGTTTTATATGAACAAACTTCCCCATTGGCGGTGTATACCTCGACTGCTTGATTCTGTAGATCTGAACTCCATTTCCGGATTTTGTTGATGCGTTGGGACTGTAGTCGGGAAAGTCCACTAATATGCACTTCACATTCCCGTTTTGATATACAATGTCTTTACATGTCCCACGGGATCCGTTGCATAGACCAGATGAGACGCATAAATTCTCAAGAAGAATGACGGGACATCCGATCGCAAGTTCTAGAACTTCATCGCCGTTATTAATTCTAACCCGGTTTTCTTCTGGGTACAGTTTCCTCAGCATCTTCCTGAATCAGTAATAGGGATTATTACTCAAACTAAATAACTAGTCTATGTTTAGCAGTTTACGAGAAAAAATTACATATTGTGATGAAATACTTGACTGCGTTTCGGAAATGCGTGGATAGAAAGATCAAATTTCCTCTTCGCCTCAAATGGTAATTCGGATGCAAGTCTTCGCCGAGCATACTCCACGTCCAGTTCTGTGATCTCACACAGCCGGAGACGTTCCAGAAATTTCTGGAACCTGACTTGTTCCGGCGAGTTTCCCAACTGACGAAATGGTTTTCGCATTATGAAGACATGAGTGTCAAATTTTCTGTACAGCTGGAACGCTTCTTGGGCATATTTAGGACTTGTTTTACCCGCAGGGGTGAATATTGCTCGGTCGTTTGCCGGTGCTAATTGAAATATATCTCCGAGTAAAACGACGGACCTGCCCGAAAATGGTAAATGGCTGTACCTCCGATCAACGTGTTTCAAAAGACTGTCAATAAGGTAGAACATTCTCTGTCCGATGAAATTCATCTCGTCGAAAACAATAAACTGCACTCGTCTCAGATATAGCGCTCGGTCACTATTAAGATCAATGTTCCTTACAAATGCGTCATGATCATCGTGCTTGACGAACGAAGGAATTCCGAAGGATCTATGTATAGTTCCACCTTTAATTTGATTTGCTGCGATACCAGTATAGGCTCCCATCAGAAATTCAAAATCTTGACACTTTTGCTTTTGACTTTCCAGCTCGAATCTCAAATGCGAGCAAATTTCACTCTTGCCTGTTCCTCCACTGCCCAACACGATAACTCGAATCGGGTTGTCCAGCTGATCTTCAGACGATTGACGAAGATGGGCTTTGACAATGTTCAGTATTACTCTCTGTTGTAAACTCAATGCACTCAATGGAATAGATGGAACTTCCAATGGTGTTGGCGAGCATCGAGATAAATTGCATCGCTTGACTTGACTGCAATCCATGATGATATATTCAGTAGATCAACGGGAGAGGTTCATCGCCAAACTGCGAGAAATTACACACGGCGAAATTATTTTCTAATGCTTTACGAGTTTTCACGGGTGAACGTTTCGATTAAGTTTATGCATACTAATGAAACCATATTATGAGAACTAGGGTCGAGATTGGTTCTCATGATTTCCCCCTCAATAATGATTCGGTTCCTTAGAAGCACCTGTCCGTTTAATTCGACCTTGACCCTTCAGTGTATATGCATTCCAATGAACGCATATTATGAGAACTGAGGTTGAGCACGGTTCTCACACTACATTCCCCCCTCCTTAGTTTGTATTCGGGCTTCCTAGATGCACCTGTCCGTTTAATTCGACCTTGACCCTTCAGTGTATATGCATTATAATGAACCTATATTATGAGAACTGAGGTTGAGCACGGTTCTCACACTACATTCCTCCCTCCTTAGTTTGTATTCGGGCTTCCTAGATGCACCTGTCTAATAGCATTTATTTATCCTTGAACCTTCAGTGACCATGCATTCTAATGCAGGTGCATGATGAGAGCTTAGATTCAGCATAGTTCTCACGGTTTATCAACAGAACCGATTGTCCTCGGTCTGTACATAATACATCCCGTCTCTCACGCACGCAGTGCATCCCTCTGTAAAAACGCAATCTACAAAAAAATGTAGAAAATAATTATACCTGTGCATATTCGTAGCACAAAACAGTTAAAACGATCTTTATATTTACTTTCACTCACCGTCACTCATTGTTGTCTATGAATTGATCCAGTTGAGAATGAAATGATTCAAAATCTCAGCTGATTTATTACTATTGCAAGTGCTGACGCATTTGGGTAACAAGATACTTTTAAAAATAGTCATAGTTTCCAAGTCGGTATCAGTTGTTAAAGAGTAGTCACCCACGATGGAGACCAAAGGAAGAAGCGATGAGTTGTCAGAATTGATGTATAATTCTTTGTCAACTTTAGTTAGTAAAATTATAAACAAAAATGATACGACCGGGTTTAAGGGTCTGGAAAGCAGGGAGGAGTGGAAAAGTAAGCTAGTAGATATATGCTCTAGACATGCTATATGCTAACTTGTTTTTCTCTCTCTCTAGCTATATGCGTATGCATTGTCCTCATTGCGGGGCTAAAGCTGGTGAAGTTCTTCACTGATTATTACTTTCGGTGGAGAGCCGCTCGCAACCAGACACCTGTCATACTCTCTCCTTCCGTGCATAATGGATAGCAACGAGACGAGTGACAAGCCAAGTCCAATTCGCACTGGCGAAAGGGGATATGTAAGTACCGTAATGATAATCGCTGAGTGTCAGATTTTCACTCGCGAATATTGATAAATTATGCGTTGTTAATTACAGTGCTTACGATGTCCAATGACGCCGTGTGGGTTCTTCAGTAGATCTCGCATCAATTTCGAGTCGCATTTGGAGAGAATTCATTTTTGTGGTGACTGTGATCACTACTGTAGAGTCAAAGGACAGCATGTGTGTCCATGCCCCGGTTCAAGACGTGGGCATGTTGATTCATACATGCAACCTGATATGTCCAATTTTTCCGAACTTTCCCGTTCTCATTTAGGCAGTATGCTGTTGTATAAATACAACAAGCATATATCTGCTCCGGACATAGAGTCCACGTTTAAAGAAGTGGCTCCGGCAGCAATAACCTTTTTATCGGACTTGTTTAAAATACATGGCCTCATTAAAATAGAAATTGGCATGGGGATAAAAATGGAAAAGGAATCTAAAGATTCCGAGGGCAATTTGCAATTACACGAAGCAACAGTATATTTCAAGTCAATGCACTACGAATTAGAATGGATAAGTAAGATAGAATATATATTAGTGCATGCTGCTTCTGATATTGTTGACAAAAAGAATAACTTCTTAAGTCATGGGAGTGGGTGGAATATAAAATACATGTACAGTTTTGAAATTAAAATGGCTGAAGCTAGACTATTTTATAATAGTGTTGGGAAAAAATATTTGCCCATGCCTTTTGAGAAGCGCAAGGGGATTGTTAATTTTAAAAACAATGACGACAATTGTTTTCTGTACTGCGTCGCTGCTGCATTATTTCGCGACGATCAGATAGCATTTAATAAAGAAAATTTTTACAAAAATCGAAACTTGGAAAATCACAATACGTGGACAAAGTATTTTCATCTGCTTAAGACAGATTGTATTAACGGTCCAGTAGATGTATATAAAACTATACCATTGTTTGAGGAAAGCAATAATGTTAAAATAAATGTGCTCACACATGAGGACGGGGATGTCATTCCTATGAGAAGAAGTAACTACGTCTCGCCAAGAACAATTAATTTGTTTTTAATTCGAAGTGATGACGATCAACACTTTGTTTTGATTACAGATATAAACAAATTCTTGTGTAACAAAAGTCCGCGAAAAGTGTTTATTTGTGACCATTGCTTTCGAAATTTAAAATCACCTTCAGCCCTAATGTTTCATTCGTGTTCAAAAAGTGTGAGCAAGATTAAAGAAAGGCTCCCCAAGAAAGGCGACTGCTTGGAGTTTAAACGACTCGAAATGACATTGCCGTACCCTTATGTGTTGTATTGGGACTTTGAAACATTTTCATCGTCTTTAAATGAAAAGAAAGGCGCGAGCACTACACTCAACAGTGAATTCCAGGCAGCAAGTTATGCATTATGCTTAGTTTATACCACGACAGTGCAATCAAAAATTGTTGCCTGTGAGTATTACGACGGTCCCGATCCGGTCCATCATTTCTTTGAACGTGTTTTCTATCACGCGAAAAATGTGCTAAACGATATCAGGACAGTCAATAATTTTGTCACACCATCTGATGAAGACCTTGAGCGTCATAATGCTGCTAAACATTGCGACTTCTGTCGCCGCGAATTTACTTGTTCTAGTAGAAATGAAACCCATGCATCTGATGAAGACGAACCATATAGGACTACGAAGAAAGTTGTAAAAACGTATCACCACTGTCACCAAAGTGGGCGTTATCTTCATACATTATGTCAGAGTTGTAATTTAAAAATTAAGTTTAAAAACGATTTAGTATGTGTATGCCACAATGGATCTGGATTCGACTTTCATCTTCTACTACAAAATTTGGATTCGCCATTTTTCAGCCCACATGATGTCAACGTCATAAGCAAAGGTGGTGAGAAACTAGTTCAGATAGAAATAACCGCCAGCAATATGTACATTCCAGAATTAAAATCAAAGTACGACGAAAACTATACTCCAAGTGCAAAGCAGTCGTGCGGCAAGAGAAAGGTCAAGGTTCGTTTTATTGACTCGTTCCAGTTTTTGAACTCCAGTTTAAGCACACTGGCTGCGGGTCTTAAAATTGAAAATGCAAGCACAACAAGTCTAGTTAACGACTGCTTGCCATACCTTTTCCCCGGCCTGGATTACCTTGGTTCTAAAGACACATCAATATTTTTTGAGAAGCTTCCTTATCCATATACATACCTTTCGGGACCCGAGAAGCTAGAAATTGGACATCCCATCCCGGGACGGGAGCATTTCGACAACGAATTGAAGAAGGAATCAATTACAAATGAAGAATGGGGGAAAATTCAGATTTTAATTGAACAATTTCAAATCAGAGATTTTAAACAGTTTACAAGAGCGTACACCATAATCGACACGGTACTCCTGGGAGTGATTTGGGAAAACTTTAGGAGAAACTGTTTTGTCTCGTATGGATTAGATCCAACCTATGTATGTACAGTATCTGGATATTCATGGCAGTGTTTTTTATCTTTTACCAAAGCCAAGATAGAATATATTACCGACAAAAACATGCTCGACATGATTACATCTGGAATAAGAGGTGGAATGGCTTTCTGCACTCGCAAAATTGTCACCGCCAATTGTGAACGCTCTCCGCTGGGATTTGATCCTACCAAAGAACGTACACATATTCTCTATAACGATAAAGTTTCCCTTTATGCCACAGCTCTGCTGGGAAAATTCCCTCATTCCGATTACAAGTGGGAAAGCGTAGACAGTTTGAAAAACATTAATTGGAAAACGTATGATGGAGACAATGAGACTGGGTATATTCTGAATGTAAGTTTGCGCTACCCTGAAAAACTACAGGATGAAACTGAGTCTTTGCCATTAGCTCCGGAAAAACGAAAGGTTCGTATTTCCGATTTGTCGTCTGGGCAGCAGGAAACGATGGAATCCCTTGGTCTGGTTTGCTCGTTTACAAGTGAACCAAGACTCTTGCTTCATTGCGGGGATCGTATTGAATACGTAGTCCATTATAAAGCTCTTCAGTTCTACCTAAATATGGGCATGGAATTGCTCGACATACATGCAGGGATTAGTTTTCATGAAGAGGCTTATTTTAAGCCTTACATTGAGTTCAACATTGAGCAGCGCAAATCAGCGAAAACCGAATCCCAGCGGGCGCTGTACAAAATTCTTTCGAATGGAATTTTCGGGAAATCTTTACAGTCTAACAAAGGAAACGTCAAAGTAAAATTTTGCGGATCCAAGGCTGAATCTCGGAAACTTGTCAGTGACCCTCGGTGTGTTGACTTTGTACCCATAACGGAAAATATTAGCATGGTTATGCTTTCGCCAAAGGAGATTGTCTTGAATAATATCATACAATCCGGGATGACGTGCTTGGATCTCGCCAAAGTCATATTCTATCACGGCTACTATCGGCAACTACAACAAGTGTTTCCCGGACGAATTTCTAATCTTTACGTTGATACCGATTCCTGTATTGCTCTTGTTTCAGACCCAAACAACTCTTTGTTTAAAGACATTGTCGACCACAAAGACTTTTTTGATTTCTCAAAGCTGCCTCGATGTCATGAAATTTTTAAACTGTATCCAGAATTCCCTGATTTACGATCGAAATCTGCTGGAACAGCAGGTCTTTGGAAATTAGAATCCTTGGATATTTGCCAGATAGTCACTATCAAGAGCAAGCAGTACAGTATTTTGTATTTCGACCAAGCTGAAGAACTCAAGTGCAAGGGAGTTCCGTCTGCTGCTTTGAAGTCGTTCAACCATGCAAAATACACATCCGTGATCGAATCTAACAAAGTTTTCTATGTTGACTGCAGTTACATTCGCAGTCTGAAACACAAATTGTATAATATTACTGTAAATAAATTAGGGTTTCATTGCTTAGATGTATATCGTGTGTACCCCGATCCCAATGACTACAATTTCTCTCTCCCATTCGGACACTACAAATTACGTAAGTAAGAATAATGTGTATTGCACAATTTTAAACTTGAATAAAAGAAATGTTGAAAACCCAATTTTGCATTATCTTCGCAAGATTTTCATGACATGACTATGCATATGAAATCAATAAATGCACATATAAATTTGTTTTTGAGGTTTTATTGCTGTTTTTTTTTGCACAAACACACTTCGCAATTATAATAAATTATGAATATAAGTAAGAATGTTAATTAAATACATGACTAGGGTGCATAAAGGCAATTGCATATTCATTTCTAAACTACAAACAATAGCAATAGTGGTATTACATTTTTTTTAATTTTATAATATACATGCCAAAAATGTGTACACACAATTCCATATTCAGGACGTCTCCTCTTGTTGAGTATCCTGCTCCAAAGCAGGCACGGAGACTTCAGAAAGATAGGCTTCCAAATTTCTGACAGCAGGCAGAGCTAAAGTCATCTGAGGACCTTGCCAATTCTTAAGCCGCTTCGAAACTACGTCTGATACTTTGTTGTTCATAAGAATGGCGTACTGTCCACTGACGCGGTTGAAAACCAGCCGAACGCGGACTGTATCCAGCTCAAGGTCAGGGTCAGTCCACAGCTCAGCCCGATGGTCATGCCTGATGGAAACGTGTGCTCGAGTTGGGTTGGTGTCGAAGAACGGAATAAGGTCGGTGAAATGTTTTCCGGGCTCCGGATGGGCAGCAATCTGGTCAAGTACGCGAGAGACAAAATCCAGGATTAGTCTTCCTTCGTACTGAGAAAATTTGACAGTTGTCACGGTCCCAGCCTTGTTTTTTCTCCCAAAGTAGTAGAAGTAACAGCGATGGTATCGGTTCCAAGCTAGCCGAGCCACAATGTCAAAATCGATCTGCAAATGCCAATTTAAAAAATCAGTTTTCAATTTAATTAATCGAGTGTCAATATTATATATACTCACCATGTAAGCTTCAGCAGGATGTTCATAGAATGTCCAACTGGTAGTGCAGTCCGGATTTTCATCCGGCTGGGGAACTGAGTGATATCGTCCATAGTTTTTCAACTTTGGACGTAACCTAAGCAGTTCTGGATCACGCTTTTGATCTTCCCCTTCGAAGCGTTTGGTGAGAGAAAATTCGGCCATGTTGTCAGAGAGAGAAAGTGAGTGGGTTGTTGAAAAAGAGTGAATGATCCAAACGCCGGATCCCGCTCGTTTTATACCCGGGATTTACTGGAGGAGCGCATAGATCGTGTGAACGGTTAAAAATTACGGTCCCATAATCTAACTAGATCATAATGCATAATAATTGGCGTTGGACAGGTGTGTAAAGACGTTACCCGTAATATATACATACACGCATGCATGTGTGAAAAGGTCATGAGAACAGATCAACATTAACGCTCTCACTGTCCAGGTTGATGCATAATATCAAGGGGTCAAGAACGCTTTAAAGGTCATTAGAAAATCTGTGAAACCGAGTCTTCAGCTGAGGAAGGGGATAAACCGTGAGAACTATGCTGAATCTAAGCTCTCATCATGCACCTGCATTAGAATGCATGGTCACTGAAGGTTCAAGGATAAATAAATGCTATTAGACAGGCGCATCTAGGAAGCCCGAATACAAACTAAGGAGGGGGGAACTATTCCATTGAGTGCAAGCATAAATCTACTAGCTTACTTTTCCACTCCTCCCTGCTTTCCAGACCCTTAAACCCGGTCGTATCATTTTTGTTTATAATTTTACTAACTAAAGTTGACAAAGAATTATACATCAATTCTGACAACTCATCGCTTCTTCCTTTGGTCTCCATCGTGGGTGACTACTCTTTAACAACTGATACCGACTTGGAAACTATGACTATTTTTAAAAGTATCTTGTTACCCAAATGCGTCAGCACTTGCAATGGTAATAAGACAGTTGAGATTTTTAATCATTTCATTCTCAACTGGATCCATTCATAGACAACAATGAGTGACGGTGAGTGAAAGTAAATATAAAGCTCGTTTTAACTGTTTTGTGCTACCAATTTTCACAGTATAATTATTTTCTACATTTTTTTGTAGATTGCGTTTTTACAGAGGGATGCACTGCGTGCGTGAGAGACGGGATGTATTATGTACAGACCGAGGACAATCGGTTCTGTTGCACATCCGATCCCGGGCTACTTGAATCAAACGTAATCAAAATAGTCCTCGACCTGGCTGATTGCGTACGAGAAGGGCTGGAAGGAACGAACATCGTCCCTATAATTGCAGGTAAAAGCCGTTATTTAACGACTTGCCTTTTTTCAACTACTAAAAAGTAGAATATTTGGTGAATGTTGTTATTATTTACAGGAATAGGATCAACCGTTGCACTCTTGCTCGGGATCGGTGTCATGCTCATTTGCGTGCTAAGGAGGAAGAAAAGGGGGAACGCATCGCAGAGGACTCTATTGTGGAAAACTTTGGACAACCGGGGAGGCGAGAGTAACGAGAACATCGAGATGCAGGAGTTGAGAATTCCCAACTACAATGCAACCGATTCCACGATGGTGCATACTACCGGCACCTTTATGTGGCAATCACCGCCAACCCCCCGACGTGTGCTGAGTGTTCCGATTCCGGAGCCACCTCCAATGCCACTATAAACTCATTTACCATGCAATGCATTGTTTCATGTAAAACAATATACGCATAAATGAGCAGGATTAAAAATTATAAATGTATTCTATATGCGCACCCTATTTAATGATTATGCTGACCTCGAATTTGACCTTTCTCGTGGTGTTTTTCCGAATCCGGACTGTTCATTTTCATCATTCATCATTTTGGTTTCATTCTAACTAGTCACTTTTATTTTGTCACTCTATTCATTACACACTTAGTGGTAATTTCATAGGAAAGTTTTCACAGAACAAACATGGAAAATTGTCAAATTTGCAACGTTGATCTGGAGCTGCCCCCAGTGCACTCAGCAGAAACCATGGTTGTTCTGCCCATCAACACTCCATTTTTAAGAGGCCATGGCAGAAGCCATTATAACATTTTAGACCAGTTTAACGATCACGGTTTCCAGCAATGGAAGCATTTTTCCTCCGTGACCATCGCTACCGATCGGCTTATGTCCGAAATGGACTTCTTTGGATGTGCACATGGGTTTCACATCCCCTGCCTACTAAAATATCTGTCCAGGGAATTCAACGACCCCGATGTCGTACAAACCAAGGACTACACCATACGATGCAGACTTTGCTCGGCAAAGTGCCGCTGGTTTTGTGAACTTCGTCCAGCAATGTCCATGAATTACTGGCTTCGCCAGTATGAGTACTTGTATTGTAAGTACCTGTTTATACATTATTGAATTAACTAAATGTATGTGTATATTTTTATCAACCTTTTTGTGTATATTTTTATCAAGCAACTATTCTTAGATTTTATTTTTTTGTCCTGCAGTTCCTCAAGACCAGTTCTACCCCGAACTGAATGAGCACTATGACATTTTCCGGAGGGTCAATAGTGTTACGGTTCGAGACGGTGGGATTGTACCAGTCCTATTTGCGCCTGAAGACGCAAGGCTAGAAAGACCTTGGACTGGTACGCTATCCTAGTAATTTTCTCCCCGTATATAGCTGTCACCCTTACACACTTATTAACCGAAAAACAATATATATTTTCAGATGATGTCCCTAAAACCTCGAATAAGCCAGCACCTGTCCCATGTCCATTCTTTCAGGAGCCTTGGGTCAGTGATGGGACACATCGTGGTGCCGTTGACGGAAATCTACTTCAAATTCCGTCTAGCAACGTGTGGCTGACGCCACCGGCCTCGCCATCACCAACATTTCAAGATCTTATATCTCCCGGAGTCAACCACATGGGACCTCCGGAAGCGATTATATTTGATAGTGATGATGAAATTGACGGGCCTGATGAAACATTTCAAGGTCGTATATCTACCGGAATCAACAACATGGGACCTCCGGAAGCGATCATACTTGATAGTGATGATGACATTGACGGGCCTGATGAAACATTTCAAGATCTTATATCTACCGGAGTCAACCACATGGAACCTCCAGAAGTGATCATACTTGATAGTGATGATGATGACATTGACGGGCCTGTTGAACCACCGAGGTCACCCGAGGTTATAACTCTAGACGAGGATACAGTGTCCCCAGAAAATGCGATCGAGAACCCATCAGTTGAGAACCCACCAGTTGAGAACCCTCCAGTTGAGACATCAACAGTGATTGACTACAACCACGGCATTGATTCAACCAACAAGGATCTGTCACTCGAAGACGCCTTTGCGTTCCTCGAGGAATTGGATTTTGTCGAATTGGACCAGATTACCAACGTTCAAAGTGTTCTACAAGATATCAGAAAAGAAAAGCAAGCTGATATCGAGCTCATTGAACGCATCGAAAACCAGTTAAATAATTATGAAAATCTTAAATGATTAAATTCATAATCTCAGGTTTGTATAAATTATTTTTCTAAAGTATTAAACTGATTTATGTAAATAATATTACTAACTTGCATTTATTATTTATCATGTGCATACACCCCTCCCATTCAGCAAAAATCCAATGTATTCGGTATATCTGTAGACACCTCTCCACAGTGCACAATAAATCCTATGGAGTTCTACTCCACTGTGTTCATTAAGTCCTCAGGAAACCCTTCCACTTTGTGCAATTAGTCTCTTCGAGTCCCACTTCATTGAAGCGAGTCCTAAACAGACACTTGCACGGTGCAGAATAGGTTTCAACAAAAGGCTCTCTGAACTCGGTGGAGGTTTTCTCCAAGAGATTCCTACGCATTGCAGAATAAGTGAAAAAGATAATTTCATCGGAGATAAAATTTGCATCCAGTATTCCACATATGCAAGTCTAAAGCATGAGCATTAATACATGAATCTAACCAAGGCAGTAAGTTTTTGGACACCTCTCCACCGTGCACAATAAATCCTATGGAGTTATACTCCACTATGTTCATTAAGTCATCAGGAAACCCTTCCACTTTGTGCAATTAGTCTCTTCGAGTCCCACCTCATTTGAAGCGAGTCCCAAACAGACACTTGCACGGTGCGGAATAGGTTTCAACAAAAGGCTCTCTGAACTCGGTGGAGGTTTTCTCCAAGAGATTCCTGCGCTGTGCGGAATAAGTGAAAACGATAATTTCATTGGATTTAAATTTGCAACATTGATGCTACAATTCCGATCTATGCAAGTACATTCTAGTTACAAAGAATATGCAGCTGAAAACATGTAAAAAGAGATAGGATAGAACAAAAGGACCAACGTATATATCACTGAAACTAAATAATGAATTATTCCCTTACTTCAATTCCGGTAGGCTGTCCATGACGAATCCTTTAGATGAACTAGGAGTATTCGCTAAATAGGAACGAGTAATATACATTTACATACATTTTGCATAAATCTAAATCTAATCCTGAAAACAAAACAAAAAAAAGCCCTGGGTGGAAGGTCAAAATGGCAATTTAGTTAACAGCCAAGCTTCTTCCAGCATTCCATATTTGATCGAACCTTCCTCGTTTTTCTCGCAGTAGCTTCTGACATCCATTTGTAACAGTTCCAGTGTCTTCGACAAATGGATTTTCACTTCGTGTAAGTATCTTGTAGTAACGCTATCGTTAGAAAAATTCTTGAACTTCATTACATCAAAGATATTTGAGAAATTCTCTAACGACAACGCAAATACAAGATACTTGCACGAGGTGAAAATCCATTTCTCGAAGACACTAGAAATATTAATATCAGGTTTGCAAAGCTACTACGAGAAAATTGACGAAGGTTCGATAAAGTAGGGAATGCTAAAAGTAGCTTGTCGGTTAAATAAATTGTCTTTCTGAATTTCATCCCAGAGCTTTTTGTCCATATGCATTCATCTGTAATAACCTTGAATACGTAGATTATTGTGGTATCGTAAGTATTTATGGTGATGAAAAACGCGTGCACATACATATACACATACATACATACATACACACATACTTACTTACATACATACATACATAATACGTATAGTTTTCCGAAGAAAATAGGACGAAGGATACTGAACGGTTCAAGCTGATATTCAAGATTTCGAGATTTTGATTGAAAGAATATTTTCGCTAATGCGACAAAAATGGACTGACTAGAGAAATTCTCTCGAAGTTGATAGCGCCCGCTCAGAATTGCAAATTATTGCCAACTTTCAAAACAAATCCTGCTCATGTACATATGTACAACCAGTGTTTAGAGAATAAAGAATAGCTATTAGCTGCGAGGTCAGATAAGAAGTACACTTGGAAGAGCAAGAATTCCCATTAGTTTAGGTACATACTTTCACGCATATTGGCTAGTACCTAATTATTTATAAACTAGCATTCACCAAGGTGGATGGGAAAAACTGGGATTGCATTGATTTGTAATTTATAAAAAACATTAAACTTAACATTATAACTTAGGCCGTTCTTACATAGGCTGTTGTTCGTTTAAATAAATGCTACGGATCCTTCAAACCTCCAAACCGTTTTGATTAGGTAAAATCTGTGACAGAAACCAACTTCGTCGCTTATTAATGGCTTTATATATATTTTTTTCATTACTTTCCTTGACAAAAAGCTAAATTAAAACATTTGATGTTTTTTTAAAAAAAACCTACTTTAAGAGGGTTCAACTCTGGTCCGGTCAGGGTAAACAAAAATGTCCCTCAGATTCCATGCAGAAATGCCTTTCTATTTATTTGCCTATGTTATCCAAAGTACACTGTCACCGACCTACATAAGGAATGGCTAGATATTTACTGTTTTACCCAAAGATGCATAATTGAATCAACGTATACAAACCAGAAACAACTTAAAATTTTCGTCCAGATTAAATTCAAGCAAAATTATTGTTTTTCTTCAATTACCAATAAATCCTTGTTGCAAGTTTGTCAATTACTTCAAATCCGAATACTCCAGATCCGAACAGCTGCCTTCATCAGTACTGCATATAACGTTTAGCAATTCCCAATTCAAATCTAAAACAACACACAAGAAGAAATTCATTTCAAAACAAACATTAAAACACGAGGTCCTGCCACTGCCCCTGCCACACTCTATACTCTGTATCCCATTACAACTACGAACACTAACATGCTCATGTAAAACGTTTCCCTTGAAAGAATCCTTTACCATTCAGTTATTACGGTTGAACAAAGTATACCCAATACAGACACTACATATTGTGAATAATCAAAAATCAGATCTTAGCATCGTCCTTTGAAACTCCACATAATATAATTCATTCAACACACATTTTGCACAACCATACTTCTGCTCATACCCACAAGTATAACGTACCCATCCGCATAATTAAATGCACAGTATAATTAAATATAAGTACTAAGCATTCATTTCAATAACGAGGAAAACTGCATACATCAGAAAATCCAGCGTCACACAATCTCAACATCAATGCTCAGGATTTGGCTAATTAAATTATCACAGTCCAGAGCTTTATATAATGACAAAAGGCTGCATAAATAAATCCCAAGCTTCTTTCCTCGGGTTTCACGTTTCACCTTCCTCCTATATATAATTATACCAAAACCGAATTAAGAAGTAATGTGAACACTCCCCACCACAAGCACAACACATAAATAATACTTCCATAATTACACACCAACAAATATACTCGACTATTTTACATGTGAAGCTGTGTGTCTTACCAGTAATTAATTGTATCCCTTTTGGTAATGATAATTCCCCTTATAAAAGTGAGTATCAGAATTACACAACTTTACATTATGACTCAAAAGGTTTTTAGCAAATAATATCTTGACTCAGTCTTGTAACGTCAATTTGATTTAAAAATTGAACTAAAAATATCAATGATGTTGACAACAATTTATGTGCACTAATTTCCTTAAATATCTTCAAACTTCTTTGAGCCCCAGTTTCTTCTCTTGAAATCACAAATCACAAACGGGCCAAGTTCATGTCTCATGTAGAAAGATGAGCATTCATCTGTAGAATCTTATGATGTCAACACTTGATCTCACATTTGTCCTTCAACACTTTTCCCTGTCTTGTTGTTACTGACCTATTGAGGTAGATATATTGAAACTATTTTTCAAGTTTTAGTATTTTTTCCCCGAAACTATGACAGGATTTTACTTGAGTAGTTTAGGCCTGGCTCCGTCACTTATTATTACTACATGTTTCGAGTTTGTGTAAACTTTGTGTCTCTGCGTGTGTGTCTGTGTGTGTGTGTGTGTGTGTGTGTGTGTGTGTATAGTTCAACTCTCATAGGAAAAAGGGACCCTTGAGTTTTCCCTCTCTTTGAAGGGTTCCCCACTCGCAGCAACAGGTTGAGCCGCCCACGCACATTTCATTCTGAAGGCGAGCCTTCAGAATGAAATGTGCGTCTCACAGTGCCCCTATATAGCAAAATGTCGATCTATCACATAATCAATAAAATCTCCATGGAGATTTTATTGATTATGTGATAGATCGACATTCTTGCTACTACTCACTTGCTTCATTGCAATTACTTTAAACATCTTAGCTCCAATTTTTTTCAAAAGAGACATACTTATACATTTTTCCGGAGTCATTACAAAATTCCCTAATGTTTTTTGTACTATGGATGCACGAGACTATGGTTTTTATTGTTTTCTATGCAATGCATACTAGCTCTAACCATTGTAATATTGTTCTTAGATAAACTAAGCGAGGATGTTCTAAAAATGAATTCAATTTTTCGAAGGAACCTGGAGCGCCCAATCCCTCTGAATTATGATCTCGGCATTTAATTTAATCTCGAGGCGGAACTTCTCGTTCATTTTTTAAATATGTGTTACGGCGTCACTATATTTTTGATGAAAATCATTTGTGTAAGAAATATGGACTACCCTCATCCCTGGAGCGTATATACACATATACGCTCCTAGAAGATCCTGGAACATTCGGGATCTTCTGTCCAGCTAGTTTTAACTAGACTGGACTATAATTAAAAGATGATCATGTGTAATGAGCTGATTACAGCAATAATGAGTTATGTTATCATGTGTTTTGTGGGTATAAAAACCCCAGCTTTTTGTTGAATAAAGTTTAGTCAAGTTTTCTCAATTTGAATTACTGTATTAGTTTTTTGCAACCGTTATAATTATTGTTCTCCATTATTCGGAGAACATAGTACTGGTAATTTTTGGCTTTGAAGTTTTGCTGCGATGATGTTTGTTGCGACCTGTGAGAAAGGTTTCGGGATACCAGGACACATGCACACACTTAAAATGGAATTGCTGTGCTGGATTACGGTAAATAATAGCCCTTCCCCGGGACGTCAATATCTTCAAAAGAGAATCAAGGCAATTAGTAAATTAGGTATCAGAGTAGGAGATTTTCATGTGATTGAAAGAGAGTCTGTACTAATTTTCATTGATTTTGCTATTCGAGGAACTTGTTTTTTACTTTTGATTTAAAATCCAACATGGAACGAACAACCTGATTTTGGGTTAAAGGATCTATCCATATATCTACTGTATTGCCGCACCTCTAATACCTTCTTGTGCACTTCCAAGTAATAACTTTTTAAGAAATGATTACATGACAAAATAAGACCCGAAATTAAATTTTTGGAAAATAGAAAGGTCATGCCAAAATGTGGAAAAGGAAGTAGTAAGTGTTAATTTATGTTCTGGGCACGCAACGGAGAGTTTTATTTTTAATTCCTGCTCCCATAATATCTATTTGTATTAGTACGTTTGATGTGAACGAACTTTCATTTTTGTTAAAAGCCCCACTACACGGTTCACATATTTTTACACCAGCTAACCAGAACTTTTAGGTTAAAATGGGAGGGGGTACTCAAAAATGTAAAAACAACAAACTGAAGCTACTATGCCAATGTGTAAATTGATGTAGACAACACAGACACTTGTGTTTTTACAGTTGCCTTAAACACACTACCACCAATTTTCATCCAAAGAGTTTAACTTTTTAATATTTTGCCCGAGGCTTTTCAAAACACCGTCGTGTTTTTACTACTATTGTTTCACGAATATGTTTGGATTTCTTTGTTCACTATACAGTGTGTGCTGGCTTTAATCAGTGTGATACTGTTCTTAGATAAAACAAGCGATGGTATTCGAAATATGATTTCGAGCGAAAATGAAAGGACCCAAACATCTGTGCGCCATGAGCTATGCGTGAAATTTTGCGTTGAGACGGAATTGCTAGTTCATATTTTTAATCTGGTCTAGTTTTTGTAATTATGTTATCATTACCTATTCTTTGGAGAGCGTCGTACTGTCAATGTTTTTATTTTCAATCGGCGGTTGTTCTGTTGTGGCATTTTCTAGCACCTTCGGAAAAGGTTTTGTGATACAGGATGCATTCAAGCTCTTAAATGGGAATTGCTCGGCGGGATTAAGTTAAGTCGCATCCCGTCCACTGAGAGCCAATACCTTCAGAAGAGAATCCATGCAATTAGTAAGTTGGGTGTCAAAGTAGGGGATTTTCATGTAATGGAACGGGAGTCCGTGCTCGGTTTTGTGGATTTTGCTATTCGAGCCACATGCACTTTACTCCTTATATAAATTCAAATGGGGAACGAAAGTAGTGTTCAGCTGTATTTAGATAAACTGAGACCTGTCCTGAAAAATGTTAAACGAAATGTACGTTTCCCTTTGTAATTCATCCGAAAGCGTGACTCTAAATGCACTATTTAATATTCACTACGCATGGTACTCATACACATAGCACTCGGGTACTATGAGGTCCGATGAAATAATCTTGGAGGAACCCATGGCATCGAAGTTCATGAATAAATTAAATGTCATGAATTTGCAAATTGTAATAAATAAATTGATATTCGATCCACATGTACTTTACTCCTAATATAAATTCCAATGAGGAATGAACATCAGCTTTCAACGCCTCTAGCTTAACTAAAACCTGAAGTGAAAAATGCGTATGTTAATTTGTAGGAAAACTTTGTTTTGAGGGGCGGAGTCAGAGCCCTTATACGTTTGTAATGTCTGGACGTCAGTCATTGGTCACGATAACATAAGAACCCAAGAGGCGACGCTTGCGTTGGAGGCAGAAACTAGAAAATGATTTCAATATTGTGTTCTCATTTTAAATAAAAATTGAAGTTCTCAATTGAAATGATTCAAAAAAATATTTTACATTAAACTGCGAAAACCCGGATTTTTAAATTTGATTTTCTTTCTTCCGTCATTAGAATTTCAGCTCGAATATTTCTCATCTCAATTAATTGCATTCCTTTATTCGCCTGAAAGAAATTAAGACCTTATTTAGATAGAGTTAACGTTATAATCTAAACAAAAATTTTAGGATACAAAAAAAATTATAGGTTTACCTTCGAGTATTTCCTAGATCTATGTGTCTTCCATTGAATAGGATTCATCAACGCCTGCAGCTCTTTTTTCCCTATTGCGGCTTTAGTATGTTCAAACGCAGCACCAAATGAATTAACACCAGAGCTAACTTTTACAGCAAATACTAAAGCGAGGTCCGTTGAAATTATCTCGTAGGAAAACATTGCTTCGAAGCTCCTGCGCAAATTAAATGTCATAAATATGTAAGATGTCACAAATAAATCCAATCCATCTAAGCAATATATTTCATGATCTGTTAATATGAGTAAAAGATGCTGTTACGTCTCATCCGATGCGTAAAAGCATTCCCGATGCAATGGAAGAATTTCCAAAGTCACAACATCTTTACGATCTGAATTGCTATACCAATTTTTCCGGTTTCTCAAAGAAACGTTCAGACAGTTCACTAAAATCAAAATATTGCAATAACATAACAACCTGAGAATTTTCCTTAGAAACAATGTAAATGTTTTTTAACACTGACCAATCTCCACAATGCAAGAGAATTTCTCGTCTTTTTTAGCGGATCCTGAACTGCTTGTGGATCGAATCAATTCTGTACTTTTTCCATCCACAATCCGTTTTTCCTCTCCAACCCCAGAAGACGGAGACCCCCAGATGTTTCTGAATTTAAATATTTCGACATGGACGATGGCTCGTGGACCATTGGTCATGAGACCTCTCATCAGGAAGTTATCGTGGGTCACGGACAGCTCTAGTGGGACACAACTCCATTCTTTCTGTGGGGAAAAAGTGACATCATGGATTTGAACGCAATATTTTCTCCATTTGTTACAATTTTACTCGAGTCCTCACTAGGGTTGGTCATACCGATATAACGATACGATATTATCGTTAATATCGTCCAATTTGGAGGAACGATATGCTACGATAATTCTCGTATATTTCACGCGATATATCGCTCTATCTTAGTATCGTTCTAAGAAGGTAGGATCGTCAAAAATTACATAATGTTGTCATCTGACGTATTTCATGCCCTAGAAAGTGTCATCTGAACCGGAAGAAGTGGTCAAAACGGTTCAATTCAGTTCAGTACAAATTAATTCAATTCGTTTCAGTTCAAATTTTTGAATTGCATCGAAAACAACGGTTTCCGCAGATAAACTTAAAGAATACGCTTTCTAGACACGACAGCAGTATTTTCCAAGCGTACAGCAGAAGGAAGTTAAACTAAGGGTACAGATCGTTACTTTTAGGATCTGGAGAGCTTGTAAACTGTAAATCTGTTGCTGAAATGTTTGGGGCAAAACGAATCGTTTGAACTTTAATAATTCAAGAAAAACAATTCATGTACGTCAAAGTTATGAACTGAATCAATCGATTCAGTTTCATCTAGAATTGAATCGGAAAATTAGTAAATTGAACTGAACTGAACCGAAAATTTCCAATTCAGAATTGAATTGGTTCGAGCAATAGAAGGAATTGTTAAACAGGCATTTGGAAAAGTGAATAATTAAAAATGAAGCATTATTTCGGCTTATTTTTATTACTTATATAACTTTTAATAAATTAAATACTTATTGGATAATTTTTACTGCTTAATTTCTTTATTATTTCAATTTATATGTATATCGTTTTTATCGTTCTACCATATCGTTATCGGGATTATTTTTGTGAACGATAACGATATTAACGATATTTCGAAAGGTAACGATATGACCAACCCTAGTCCTCACACTCATCATGCAAAAATCTGGAACAGGTGGCAGTTCCCATAATTTTTTCCACATTGTCTCATCGATGACTTCGTCCTCGGGCGTGAATCCAATGCTGAATCGAATCTCACCAGTAGGATAACTGGAACAATGAATGCTTAACCTCAAGTCTGGACGGATTGAAAACGAGCACAAGAATCCAGAATATTCCCTGGAACAATTGAATTTATTCTAACACCAACAAACGAACCATTATCATGATTTGATTGATTCTTGATGTAATCCTTCCCCAAAGGTATTAAAATCTTCATCTTACTGTTCTCCCTTAAAAGATAAAACCTCGCTGGAATTTCCTGCAACTCGAGAAGTCACACTATGCTTTAAGCCCGACCAAATATGATACTGTAGATCGGTAAGATCAGAGTCTAAAAAATTTGCTGAAAAAATATTTGTAACATTTGAAATGATTTTGTTACTACTTGAACAATTATTTAAAATTTAATTATTTTAAAATCCTTACACAATTGTATTGTACATGTTGAGACCACATTTTTAGAGAGAGGAATTGAGTTTGAAATAGTTTGAACAGAACTTCCTTGAAGACTTGCCCCATCCTTAAGTTTTTTCTCTTGTATTAATTTACTAAAAATTTCCATCAAGATTTCCATTTCATCCCTCAATGTTTTGGCTCGAATTTCCACAACTTGAAAAGTTTCCTCTGATTCTTCTGACCCTTCTGACTTTGTAGGATTTTCATTTTGGCTGTCATTATTCAAAAATTTTTCTCAGAACGTGAGAAACTTTTACACCTGCAATTAGACGCGCAGGTAGTGATCGCGTTGCTATTGGTTGAAATGTTAACAGCAATCCAAAACTATTACGACTATTAAATAGTCTGTAAGCCTTTTTGCTTGTATTGTTTCAAAGTATTACTTACATTTGAGTGGGGAAGACCATTTTTCTAAAAAAAATTGTTGAAATTAGGGAATTATCTGCAACGTGCGAATTTATGCAGGAAAGTTTTGACTAGCTATATCAAAGTATTATGTGGAAAATAAACTATTCAATGACGACTTGTTATCTATATCTTGGGAAATACAATTGACTGATAACTCACATTGATTGTCTTATCATTTGTGCAATTACTCCAAAGTGATTGTAGTGCTTTGGAAACGGTCCACACTAATTGTGCTATAGTAGTTGAAGTAGGTAAACAGCTTTTAAGGTACGCATAAATTTTGTTAAATTCACATATTTGCTACAACGGCATCTCCGAGGGCTTCATAACTACATCAGTAAATCAACACTATTTCCAATCAACTGTTTAGGATATCAAAATCGGTAAAAACAACAAGCTCAGACGGTGGAAATATTTTAAAAATAACCCTCAATTACCTTCCAAACGAACTGTAATCACAAGGCACTTTGTGACAAAATATAATAGGTCTAGGTAAAATGTCATGTAAAACAAAATGCAATTCTAGCTTAGCTCTTCTTCAGGAAAAATGAAAGGGAGTTGGGATATAAAATTCTGGAATGCAGTTAACGCCAACTGTTATTTGATACAGGAAAAATAATAAATACATTGCAATGTATATTTATTTAAGAAACAATTAGAAATTATCCATATATAATTGGCAAAGTTTTTCCCATTTCGCAAAATTTCAGCGGAATTCAACATAAGCACATAATTACAGATAGTAACTAATAATCAGTTATAGCACCAATATTAAAAGCTTGAAATGGTTACATATTTCCAGCAGTAAATCCACACAAATTATTTTAGAAGAAGAACGCTAAAGTAATCCCCAGTTAACTTCCAAACGAACTGTTATTATACCAAGGTGGCTTGTTAAAAATATATTGGGTTTAGTTAAAATAGACTAAATACACGGAAGTATAGGTATTCACAATTCTGGAATTTTCAGTTAAGTGTCATTGGCTTCAAGAAAAAAAACATAATAATATCTTTTAAACATAATTCGTATGTTTGTTTAAATTCCTGTAGTTGTTTTCCTTTCAACAGTTATAGCTATGGATATACACACATTTGACAAAGATATAACGTCTAGATTTCCTGAACATCAAACATTTCTCCTGAATAGTAACACATTTTTAAATTAAGTATTGCGGAAGTACTTGTAAAAAATAGATACCTCATTGCTTTGTCAACACTATAACAGTTTCGTGAAATTGTACAGACATTCGTAAATTTATTTCTGTCAGACTGTTCCTCCATCTGACTCTGGTAGTATTTGTACGAGACAGAACAAATAATTATATTTGTATTTTGAAAATGATAAAGGTGTCGGATTTACGTGTGTTTTTTACATGCATGAAATGGTCATCGAAAATGTATTTAATTCCATTTGAAATCAGCTTGCCGGGACCTAATCAGGTGGTCCTAAATATGTCCAGTAGGGAAAAAGATTTGGGCTTGTAAAATAATTTTTACATATGGAGTAACACGATATGTACACCCTTTGTACATGATTGGGGACATGGTCACTAGTTTTTTCTTCAAAACTACTGATTCTGCAGCTGAACTAGTCGTCGTATCTATGAAAAATTGTAGAAAGAGTAATGACCTTGTAATAGTGCGTATTTATTAAACTAGTGTAAATGTTTTTTACATATCTCAGAAAACTGGCCATAAGAATCGTGTAGATGAGAATGGAACGTAACGAGAATGACGTGGAAGAGATTGTCTGTTAAAGAACTGATGACGTCCTTCCTTTGCCATTACACTTGTTTCATGACAATTATTTTAAACATTTTAGCTCCAATTTTTTTCAAAAGAGTTTTACTTTTTTACATTTTGCCAGAGTCGTTACAAAATTTCCCAATGTTTTTAATACTGTGGATGCCCGAAACTGCTTGGTTTTTATCGTTCAATATCCAAGGCTTACTTTCTCTAACCATTGTAATATTGTTCTTAGAAAAACTAAGCGAGGATGTTCTAAGATTGATTTCAATTTTACGACGTAAACGGGAGCACACAATCCCTCTGAATTATGATCTCGGCGTTAAATTTTGCATCAAGGCAGAACTTTTCGCTATTTTTTTTAATATGTACTACTGCGTCACAATTTTTTGGATAAAAATCTTTGCTCTTTTTTCGTTACTCTACTGATTTTTTGCAGTCGTGTTATTGTTCTCTATTACTCGGAGAACATCGTATTGGTAATTTTTAGCTTTGTAATGGGAAGTTCTGGTGCGCTGGTTTTTGTTGTGACGTTTGAAAAAGGTTTCGGGGGTACCTGGACACATGCACACACTGGAAACGGAATTGCTGCGCTGGATCCCGTTAAGCAGGAGTCCTTCCTTGGGACGCCAATATCTTCAAAAGAGAATAAATGCAATTGGTAAATTAGGTATCAGAGTAGGAGGATTTCACGTGATGGAAAGAGAATCTGTACTAGTTTTCATTGATTTTGCTATTCGAGGTACTTGTACTTTACTTTTACTACTTTAGTTTTGATGTAAAATCCCACATAAACATAACGTCCCTATATTAGGTCAAGGGATCCATCTTTACATCTATCGTAATGCCACACCTCTAATCGCTTTTTGTGAACTCACAACCGATAGCCAGGGTTGCACAATTGAAAATGCCACGGCATTTTCGGCATTATGCCTGCCAAAAATGCCCTGGCATTTTGGGCATTTTCATTACATGGCATTTTGGGCATCAATGGCACTTTGGGCATTTTGGGCATATTGAGCCTAGAGCAGGCATTTTCGGCATATTCGCTCCAATTTTTTAAATACATATATGGCTTTAGCTACCTGGTAATTTTTCAAAATAAGTCACAAAACAGTATGTTGGAAATAATTTTAATTTTCAACTGGATTACATGATAAAATTATAGAAATAAACGGATGAAACCTGGAGTAAGTTGATGTAGACATATTTATGGAAAAATAATTATTATTATTCTATTTTGCTTATTTTGTTGTAAAAATTCGCTTGAACACCTTGTCTGTAATTATTTAGACTTCAAGAACAAACATATTCGGGCAAAGATGCAACACAAAAAGATAAAATAGTTGTTAAAAGATTAAAAATGTCTTTTTTGTGAGCTTCAAAACTCGTCATATCTACATAAATGTATTTATTGTTACATTTTGGACTCCTAGAATTATTATACTGGTTTACTTGGCCTAATGCAATTTTCAAAGTCGACACAAAATTTGCTACGGAAGCTCCAAGTTTTGACATATATGATAACTTTCGCATCTTATGCATCTAATGAAAATGTAAAATTTTGTATACTTTACAAGCCATTATCAAAATACGGAAATGCTGGCACTGTGCAAATTGTTCTTTCCAAATCCCGAAGTTTTTTATAATGTACAGCGTGTAATGTTTGCAACTCCGTTGGGGCTTAATTTTTTTAAGGATTATTGAAATAACCACTCGCCATAAGTAACGAATTAGACGAATTAAATTATTTTTTTAAATCAACTATAACATTTTCTAAAACTGGATGGGTTTGATTATGCTATGAAAAACTCCCTTATATTCGCTAAAGGAGCAATAATGGTCATAGTGTATAAGTTTCTGTAAAAATGCCCAATATGCCCAAAATGCCTGCCGAAAATGCCCAAAATGCCGGGCATTTTCAGAGTAAGGCATTTTCAGGGCATTTTCGGCGTTTTGGGCATTTTCAGGAGGGCAGGCATAAAACCTAGGGCATTTTCATTTGTGCAACCCTGCCGATAGCTATTAAAAAAATAGTTAATTTGAAATAACAGGGCGGTTAAATGGCACAATATGACCTGATTAAACTGCCAAGAGCAGTAGCAGTTGCTGCATTAGGGTACATGTTGAGGGCATATGATGACAGCGCGCCTGTTGGGCTCATGCTTTAGGATAGTCCGGCATCTTTCAAACGGACCATAGTATATCAAAATGAAATGGAACAAACTGAAGCTAGTATGCCAAAGTATAGAAGGTTATCAAAAAACAAAATCGAAAATTTTAAGCAGTTTTGCAAAAATTCGAAAAAGTGAAATGTTGGTTTTAATCGCGAAAAACTATACACACGAGCCTTGTTTCCTTTCTGCATTATTATGCGTGATAATTTCTTACTAAACTTATCGAACTTAGCCGGGGTATACCACGATATACATTAAATATTCTCCATACCATGCTGCGCAAATTTGTACATTACAGAAATTCCTTCACTTCCCGACCTCTTCCATCGAGTATTTACTAGTTTCAGATTGTTTTAGTTCCGGAGGTTTGACGAGTTTCGACCTACGCTAAAATTAGTCCCACCCATCGATTCCTAACTTGAATCTCTACACCCCTTCCAATTGTCGTATTTCCATGACTCAACCTAAGTTACGTGAAATATTGTAAATTATATAAATATAACATGTAATGTCTGCTTCTGGCCTCACTTCAAGCGGAAAATATGTGTAAAACGTTACCAGTGTAAGATTGCACGATTTTCTCTAATCAGGGTTGGCAAGTGGCAAGAAATCACCTGGCGAATATTGGTTAAAATCCGGTTCTAACCGGCTTGGACCTTTTGTATGCGTTGCGTTGGTATAAAATGGTCAAAATTAATATTATCCAAATAACACCGCTTTCCAATAAAAACCGGTTTTAACCAAAATGTACCACCGGCTTGGTTAAAATTAGGCATGCATGAACACAGGGTTGTCAAATGGCCAGAAATGGCCTGGTCTTTATTGGTTAAAATCGGTTCTAACCGGCCTGGACCTGTTGTATAGGTTGGTACAAAATGGCCAAAATTAATATTATCCAAATAAATCCACTATCCAATAAAAACCGGTTGTTGCCATTTCTTGCCACTGGCTTGGCCTTTATTAATAAAATCCGGTTTTTTGCCAACCCTGTCTCTAATGTTTGTGCCAAGTTCATTCAAAAGTCTAAATGGTATCCTTAAATAATTTTATTGTTTAAGTCTTGTATGTGTTTGGAATAAAATACCTCATCTTAAGAATGAAAATCACAAACCGGGGCTCATTTATCTCTAATTAATGGTTTGTAAGTTTTTATTCTTAGCAAAATTTTCGAGCACCATAAATTAAGCGGACTACATATTTCGACCGCTTACTCGACACACTCAAAAATCTACACCTGATGATCTTGAGAGCGGAATTTTCCAGTTTTTTCCAAACAGGATAGGAGACTATATAAAAGTGATATAATTATAAATAAACATGTTCATACATATTATATTTAAATGAAGCCTTAAAATTATTTGGCCTTCCCTCAGCCTTACTTCTATTAATTCAATTTCACCTTCATCCTTCCTATAAAAATAACTTTACTTTAATTTTAGCCTTCATCTACTTTTACATACCGAAGAACAAATGGAACAAATCTTGCAGTAAGGGATGATCAAGGGACGGTAAAATTATATTCCATATATGTAGACAATTATTTTTCGAAATTGGAATATTAACTGCAAAACCTCAACGCTTGAAGCATCTGAAACCTCTTACATGGGCAAACCTTGCATTGAGAATATGTGCTCACAAAGATGGGCCCCCAGCCTAGATCTAGGATGGAATCTAGGAAAAAATGCTAGGCTGGCTAACAATTGAGATAAAATATAGGCCAGCGTCTAGGATGGGCTCCACAAAGTGTGTATGGTGTATAGGGAAGATATCGGGAAGTTGCCAAATAATAGAACACTAGTAAAAGCCCCGTGCTTCGCACAGGAGCAATTATTACTTGTGTAAATAAAGAGTGTAAATAATTAAAGTGTAAATGGCAATAAATCTCGTATCAAGGTCTGTCGAGAAGGCTTAATATTGATATCCCGCTTCGCCAGGCAAAGTAATCTCATATAAGACGTGAAGTATTAACTGTAAGACTAACAATTCGTTTCATATAGGTAGTTCATCAAAACAGTTAATTTAAAGGAAGTTAATTCATCATCAAAATATTATGGAACAGCTTCCGGCCCACTAAAGTTTTCTCCCAAACTCAATATTGACTAGATCCTTGCTTGGCGCCAGACTCGAAAACATATAACTTTTAAAAGCTCCCAAAATTAAATCATTTATTTACAAAATTTTGGAGTCTGAAGTGCACTAAAAGTTCAAAGTTGTGCTTTACACGAATCCTGACATTAACCTGGTCCCCTGGAGAAAAAAATTCGGAAGACATAACTACCTAGATTGTCGTAATCACAGCCCGAAATACAGCTACGGGAAACTACATTTAGTGACATAAGGGCGTCGGAAAGAAATTCCTTGGATCACCTTAGCTGGCCCCTGGTCAAGTTAGACGGTTAAGTCCGTAAAAGTAGAATTGGTAAACCAAACGCAGGAGTCTGACCAGGGGGAGTCATAACGTGAGTGACATCCAAACAAATTATTTCAGATTGTTTCTCCATCAGAAATATTAGGGAAACACGAACAATATTCCTTCAGGAAACTAAAACCATCTTTGAAATACAATATCATTTTAAACATATCGATTACTTTTATTTTATTTTATTTTCATGCGAGGACTATTACTCTGTTTTTAACAACCAACTTTTGACGAAAGAAAAATTCTTGACTACCTACCTCATCCTATTCACAAATTAAGAAACCTAACATCAACCATGGGTGGAAGCAAAAATGCAAGCCAGTCCAGCAAGACTTCAAGCTCATCTTCCAGCAGAGATGAAAGGGCAGAAAAGCGCGAATTTAAAGAATTCATGGACAATACAAATAAGAGGCTACAATCCTTGGAGGATGAAAATAAAACTCTGAAGGAGGAAGTGGAAAGACTGAAAAAACAACTGATCAACTCCAACAATGAAAAACCTTACAATCAGAGAAATGAACGCAGGAACAACCTCATCATATCAGGACTGGATAAGATCACAGACCAATCTAACTGTAATCAAGCGAAGGCAGTGATCAACAGTTTCATAAAAGAAAAGTTAAAAATAACAGAAAACTTCATCCTCATGCGAAAAATCATTCTCATGCGAAATTATTGTTCCTAAGGTTAAGGCAAATGAACCAGCAAAACGCCCCCGAATCAAATGCAAGTTTAAAGATATCGCAGAAGCAAACAAAGTCCGAAATAGTAGAAAAGGACTATCGGAACGAAATGTATGGATCAACGACGACCTTAGTCTACATCAACTGAAGGTCATCAGGAAACTAATCGAAAGGAAGAGGGAAATACTTAAAGAAAAGCCTACTTATAAAGCCCACATTTATGCGAACAGATTCCTGATTATCGGAACCACTGGAGGGAAAGAGACCTTCTATGAATCTGACGGAACTCATATTGCCCAGATAAACGCAGTTCCTGGACTACGACCTCAAAACATCTGAAGACGCGTCTCACCCATAACCTCAATCCCAATAAACTGTAATGAACAAACTACTATATCCTTTTGGAATTGCGACGGCATGACAAATTTTCAAGATTTAACACCCTCGGAACTTAGTATTATTTCTGCGAATATTATATGTATATGTGAAACATGGGCAGAATATGATAAGTTTAAGTTACAAAAGGCATTCTTAACAAACTTTACTATCATTAATGTTAAAGCAATTAGAACTAACAAAAGAGGAAGAGCAAGTGGTGGTCAAATGGTTCTAGTTGATAGGAGTAAATTTGATAAACCTAAAGTTTTGTATGAGGAATTCGGGTTTATAGCCGTAGAATTAACCCCCGTAGGTAAACAAAATGTCGTGGTAATCCTAGCCGTATATATTCCTCCAGGAATTCAAAATGAGTATCTTCTAACTAGGTATAATGAAATTATTTACGATCTGACCACCAGATACCAGGACGTAATCGTAGGAGGAGACTTTAATGCAAGGGTCGGGAACCTAAATGACTCCCAAGACAACTTGTTGGGAACTAGTCTCACTATTACCCGTCATCCAAGGACACGAAAACAAATCAAAGGGGGAAAAGACTTACAGAAACTAACCAGAAATCTAACCTCACCCTACTAAATGGAAGATCACAATCAGATTCGCCAGCTAATTATACATATTTGTCCTCACAGGGAAACAGTGTGATCGACCTCGTATGGGTAAGCAATAATTTATGTAACGAAGTACGCAATTTTAAGGTTGAAAACTTCCCTCAGTCTTCTCACTCAGTAGTAATCCTCACAATTAGCTGGGGCCTACAAAACACTGTTGAACCAGCTCTCAACAAAGACGTTATCAAATGGAAATCTGAATTGGCTGAACAATTTCTCCTAAATACAGCATCGATACCCCAATATGAAGGTTCTGATGTCAATGGACAATATGAACACGTTTCCGGGATTTTACACCAAGCCGCTGAGAACTCCAACATGAAATTCCATATCAACGTCAAAAAGAATCATTGGCAAAGCAAAATCTGGTATGATGGGGAATGCAAGCAATCAAAAAAATTCCTAAAGGAACTCCTTAAAAAAACCAAGAAAAGTGTATCAATTTCGGAGTCAATAGTTTATCATGAACAAAAAAAGATTCATTCTAGACTAGTCAAACAAAAAAAACGTGATAAGTGGGAAGAAACTAAAGCTAGGCTTAAGGACTGCAAAAACTCCTCCCAATTCTGGAAAACCTTCAATAACTTCAGAAATGGTAAACAACCTCAAAAACTCCTGAAATCAAAGGTCTGGCAAGAGTTTTACAATGCAAATATGCCTATGAAAACTTTTGGCCCCATTCCAGAATTTTCAAAAGAGGACCCCAGCTTAGAGGTATTAATTTCCCCTGAGGAACTGCACGATGCAATAAAGGTATTAAAAAACAATAAAGCTCCTGGGACTGACAAGATCACCAATGAACTTATAAAGCATTGTCATGAAACCACCAGACAGGAAATCCTTAACCTATTCAATAATATTTGGCAATCTGAGAAAACCCCAGCAAAATGGTCAGAAATTGAGATGGCTACCTTATTTAAGAAAGGAGACGATTCCATGCCTGGAAACTACAGAGGCATTGCCCTTGTCAATACTCTCAAAACTTTTTACTACAATAAATTTTAGAAGACTTTACCCCTGGTGTGAAAAGAAACAAATTCTTCCCGAATCCCAAGCAGGCTTTCGCCAAAACCGAAGCTGTCCTGATCAGATCTTCTGCCTCAACGCCCTAATACAATCAAGGCTAGCGAGGAACTTGCGTCTGTATGTATTATTTGTGGATTTCAAAAGGGCCTTCGATTCCATTAACCACGATATTTTGTGGATGAAAATGAACAAGTTAGGGATCCCGGGGAAAATAATTAACATTATCAAATCCCTTTATGATAACGCAAGATTTGTAGTTAGATGTGAAGAAGGACTCTCCGACTCAATTCCGGTAACAATGGGGGTCCTTCAAGGGGAAATTCTCAGCCCACTACTCTTCTCAATTTATATCAGTGACTTTGACGACTTTATGGAACAAAACGAAGCAAATCCTGTGAGTATGGGGAAAAACCGAAAAATTGATCTTCTTTTATTTGCTGACGACACTTGCATCCCAGCTGAAACCAAAATGGGCCTGCAGAACAAGATCGATATTTTAAACAGATACTGTGAAGAAAACGACCTGGAAATCAATCTTCAGAAAACTAATATTATTATCTTTTCCCCTAGGGGGAGGATTCCTAAAAACTTGAAGTGGTTTTTAAATGGAAATGAAATCGAAATCGTCAAAGAATACACTTATTTAGGAGTCATTTTCCAACCTTCTGGATCCTTTAAGAAGCACCTTGCGTATGTTAGAAAAAAATCAACATCTATATCCAGCGCTCTTATTGGCTCAATAAACTCAGCCCCAATGGAATCTTGGGACAGTATAGGTAGATTGTTAGCTTCAATTGTTCTTCCAGTCTATGAATATGCCTCACCCATTTGGAGCTTAAACCTCCTAGAAGAAGTGGAAAAGATTCAACAATACTTTCTCAAAAGACTACTATGGCTTCCGAATTCAACCCCAAGGTACTGGGTTAGGGCTGAAACGGGGAAACTACACTCTAAAATCCACATAGTTAAACTTTCTCTTCAATACCTAATACGTATACTAAAACTGGATGAAGATAGAAATGTTAAGAAATGCTATGACAGACTACTAGAGCTTTCAAATTTCAAAACAGCTGACAAAACAAATAACTGGGTAGCCCAAATACGAAAATTATTGCAAGACAATGGGTTTATTTCGGTCTGGAAAACACAATCAGCACAAGTACTCGAAGAAAATCTGGATTCCATTCTCGAAGCCTTTAAAGCTAGAAGTGAGGAGGCGGACGTTCAAAGAATACTAGCTTCATACTATTCACGTGAATATAAATTACTTAAAACTGATACATACACATCGAATTATTTAAGATCCAATGTAAATATAAGTACCAAACGATTACTAGCTCAATTAAGGAATAACCACCATACTATATATTATAATAAATATAAATTATCATTTAACTCGGATATCTGTAGGTTTTGTAACAGAAATGAAACTAATGACTTATATCACTTTTTTATAAAATGCCATAAATTTAACTCCCAAAGGGATACTTACATGAATCATTACATCCTAAATGTAAGAAGGGAAAATTTCTGGACTGTGTTCAATATCCAGGAAAAGGAAATCATGTACAGAATTGTAAACTTTGTAAAAGAGTGTATAATCTAAGCAAAACTAACGGTAATGTGATGTTATGGGCGAGACCCGATGGACATTGAATAAATTGATTGATTGATTGATTGAACTCAATATTGACTATACACGTGGAATTTAACTAATCCCGTGATCAATTTAATACCAACATCGTTATTAAACCTTGCTGTTGCATCACTGTATGGTGCTTCACCCCTTAGTGGATCAGCACAACGTGCTGATCAAATATGATTTTTTATGTTATTATAATTTGTATACAGATCCTTTGTACCGCAATATTGTAACTGAAGCCTCAGACACTGGACGCAATGATTATTTAAAATGAAAAAATGAAAGGATTTCATATTAGCGCAACACATTTAACTTGCTATAGTTACTAAAGTCCTTGGTTCCTACAAATCCATCTTACATCCTAATGATATTTTTATGGATATAAAGATCAAAACACTGGATGCTAAGACTTGTAATTATTCTTCCTAATAAGAATCCCACAATAATGTGAACTAAGTTCAGTCATTAAAATTCTCCTCTTATCAAATTATTCAGTACTGTAACCGAACGTAGTTTTTATCACTACCAGTCTTAATTTAATCCAAATTTGATGATTTATGTCTAATGTTTATAATATATAATTATGGTTAGCGCTGTTAAGTGATAATCTAAAATGGCGTAATATTGCGAGCTTCCAGTATGCTGCAAGCAGTTGGTATTTGCCGAGAAGAACAGCGAGCTGAAAAACCTCTCCACTGCGATAGAGTTTCAGCTTTCAGCCCGCTGTGCTTCTCGGCTTCTTGTATATACCACCGACTTCTTGGCTGTATAGTAAATAAGCCGGAAAGGTTTGAATTCGTGAAATAAGCCGCGAAGGTTTGAATTGTACTTCAAACGCGCGAAGGTTTAAATCAACAGAAGTGCTCAATAATAATAAAGGATTATGGGCCTAGAGTAGGCTAGGCCTAACGGAAACTATATTGCCTAGACGGAATATAGGTAGGCTAGCGTATATGGCCCACGTATACAGTCAATTCTTTAAACTTTTTTTCGGACAAACTAGTTTGTCAAAATCTACATCAAAACACTCTAAATTTAGTGGAACAAATGGGAAATAATGATTGTTTGTCGTCCTTGCTATTACATAGGACTTCGGAGATATTTATTTTTCAAGACAAACTTATTTGTCTTCAGAAGTTCAGAATTATCGGTTTTGGATCGCTTTTATTCATTGCTTTTATTTGGATTCGTTTACTTTCGGATTCAATATTCACTTGATATGGCGGCTGTAGACTGCGTTAAAAAATACAAAATGGATGACAATATAACTCAACGTGTGAGCACATGCACAAGTACATACGTACAACAGGTACTATGCTTCTCATATGTGTATGTTTGAATGAAGGGTACGAATATAGGCTTATGTGTAGGAAAGGTTAAGGGGCTGCCTTCTAGGCAAGGGTTTGCTTGAATGCCTTTCCTATACACCATGCTGGGTAGGCTAAGCCGCTAAGCGCTCTTGGATGCCGTAAATAGGGGATGCTTTAATTGTACAAGCTCTGCTTATAGGCTATGAGGTGGGGCCGCCGATGATTTTTGAATCTGGGCAGGATATAGGCTGGGGTTATACAGAGGCCCATGTTAGTGCTCATCAGATCAGAATGAACGATGTTTACAGCAGTCTTTCTTGGTTTTGCAATGTCTAAGACATCTGTGACACTAGAAAATCAACTAATGAAGATTCATGATATTTTAAGATCAGAAGGTTATTTTTATTTTCTCAAATTTAGTAACACGGAACTTTACTGAGCCCATAACAACAACTATCTATATGTACTTGCTACGCAATTTGAACAAAGATAATTTAAGAGGTCAACGGAAGATTTCATTATTAATAGTAGTCCATATTAATTATTGTTTTTGACCCCCAGATAAGTAATCTCGGAATTTGCTATTTCCTGGCCTTGTTGAAGGTATAGGAAAAGGTTTTATGTGGTACAAATGCATTAATTTATACAGAGAAGTAATAATGTGGGGAACTGAGGAGAGTGAGATACTGGACTAGGTCCTGGCTGTAGGAAAAAGTGAATATGGCGAAGGGTCTGGAATTACATGGGGCTGAATATAAAGGCTGGTAAACCTCAGCAAAATGAATGTGAAGAGAGAGAGAGAGGTGTGAAGGATGCAGAGGGCCGTTTCATGGGAAAAGTCAGAAATAATGGAAAGGAGAGCAATAAGTTGTAAAATCCAGGTGCGAGGCGCTTGGATTTATTGGATGCATAGAACTTATGGGCCTTCAGAGTTGCAGCTGTGTAAATGTTTATTTTTAAGAAAAAAACACGCAGCTGCGTGACTTTATTCCTAAATGGAGATTTTAAGGGAATTATTGGGGTCAGTTAAGGCGAGCTCCTTCTCCTGGCAACTTCTGTAAAATTGGATACATTTTTCCTAATTGAGTTCCGAACGGAAGAAATCCTAATTAAAAATTTCTTGTTAAGATTATTGAAAGATAGTTATCTATTCAAAGAGAACTTGCTTAATAAATTGATCTGTGAAAACGTGTAGTGGTCGTGTATGTTTTTAAATCAGGTGTAAGTCTGGAGAAGAATTGGAGTTGTTGAAGCAATAGTATTATTAAAAACTAATTGTGAGAAACTAATTGTTGCATTGACAAAAACGTACAGCAGTGTTGTCACGGGAACTAATTTAAAAATTGTTGGTAGTTAAAAAGCGGACTAATATTTTAAGTAAAATCGTAAGGACTTTTTGCTCTTGTGAAAAAGTGAACTTGAAGTGAGAATTGAATCCCGAATTCGGGGGTTAATTAAGTCAGGCTTTGGACAACAATGTCAAAGGTAGTAAATAATTACAAAAATGAATATACAACACATTATGTTCCTATCAATATGTCCATCATCAATTTGGAGAACATGTAAACTTGCTTGAAATATTGTCACATGCATTTTAATGTAATGAGCGTAAACCTTATACAGTTATTTATTTATGCTTTTGAAAGTGGCAATTGTAAGCACCAAATATGTGCAAAGTTTTATAAATGATTTTATGAAGCACCAAGTATGTGCTGAATTTTATTAATTTCAATATTAAGCACCAAAAATGTGTCGAATTTTATTAATTTCAATATTAAACACCAAAAATGTGCCGAATGTTATTAATTTCAATATTAAGCACCAAAAATGTGCCCCTTTTCATTGGTGATATTTTTAATTTGTTTGCACCAAAAATAGTTAAATTTTAATTAATTTGTCTGCACCAAAATAGTGCACTTAATTGTTGCGTAAAAACTGATTGCAATCTTGTTATGCACAAATCGTGCCAAATGTAACAGGGCATCAATGCTTCTCTATTATCTAAAAACTGCTTTTGTTTCCTTTGCTTTGAATCATTCCCTCCAAAAGGGTTTTGCATCTGAGTGGCATTTGTAATAGTAGGATACTTATTTGAAAAAAATCCGAGTTAATGTGTAGGCATTTGAGAGCACCAGGGATTTCAAAAATCGTTGAGGGTTTTGGCTGGACTAGCTGAATTCATTAGATTTTGATATTTAAATGTTCCGTAATTGCTTGTATTCCATGAGTGACGTAGTGTACATTACAAAATTAGTGTGCGTATGAGTGAGTAATAAGTGAATGCGTAGGGCTTAAACGAGTCCGCATTACAATGGAAATTGTCTCGGTAAAATGATAAAATTATTGGGATACATTCTCATTCCGCGCAATTTGCTGTTTTCTCTCCTTAAATATTATGATCTTGTCACCGCAAATATGTATTTTATTTATAACATATACTTCACTCGCTTTGAATTTTTACTTCGAGCAGTTCCCAGCACCCTGCTAATAGTTTTGCCTCTTTATTATTTTAGAATTCGTATGTCTCAGAAATCAGCGGGACATAAGCCGAGTCCCAATGATTCAGTACTAATCTTGCCAGAATTAGACATGCTGAATTAGTACCCATTATTTATGCAAGATTTAATTACAGTTGATTATATTGAGGGTTTGCTATAATTACCGTGCTAAGTATTACAGACCATAAAAAGGCAATACAACTAGTCAACTTCAAAAATAGTATACATGAAAAGGGGTCTTATTTTTGCATAGTGTACAAAGTACTGTCAGAGATTTTTTCAAGACTTTCCTCCTGAACACCAATACACTGGCGCATATGTAATACAGAGTCACATATTATGCAGAAGCATTCTGAGGTACATGTAACTAGGACATTAATAATTATGGAAGCCAGAAAACCGAGTAAACCATTAATTCTTAGTGTATTAATAATTTAGTTTACAATTGCATTGCTGTAAGGAAAATAATTTCAATACTATGAATACGGACTTACATATACTTCTCCATTCGGCACCTGATTCAGCTCAGTGCTGCGCTAAAGAAAAAAAATTAATGTATGTATGTATGTATTTATTAAGTACTTCTTGGCACACCATAGTACATCGAAATTACATTAATGCGTATGATTCCCTTACAAGTGAGAGTCATATACCGGACCTCATCGGTTTACACTTGTTATGTGGCTGTGTGCAATTAGTGGGACCATATGTCCATCCCCTGCTTAAAGCAGGTACATGCACCTTTCACACACAGCCAAGTGGATAGAGAGAGATAGAAAAATACCCAGGAAGTTATGCGGGGTGAGCTGGAGTCGAAGCCGACTCCTCTGCAACCGTACAGACACGCTACACCACCGAGGCGCCGGGCCACCGAAAAACAATTAATAGTATGTTACGTTAACTCGACTAGAGCACCTCGGGCGGTTAAAATTTTGTGTAGTTTCATGAAACCTCCCCGGTCATTCCGGGCTTTGGGCGGGTGCGGGTAAAAATTACGTTTGGCGGGTTACCGGCGGGATCGTTCTTTTCAATGGGGCCTAAAAAACCGAGACATCTTGTAAAAGCCCATGAAAAGTTTCAAGAGTGGTGCAAGCAGCATCAAGGGTTCCGAAAGTAAAATGTGTTTACTACATACACAATTTTCAAGTTTGTAATTGAGCCTTTAAAACAAAACAGCACGACTTAGTGTGCCGAATTTATAGTAATTCGTGATGCTTCGCTGGGATGAATAATACTTATAATTCTGGTATTTATCGAGAATCAGGAATTTATCATTACAATAAATTCAGGGAAATCACCAGAAGCGATTACTAAAACCGAAAATAATTTGGTAGGCAGTAGTGAAATGTCAACGACTTACTTTACAGAAAATAGCCGGAAAATCACAAGTTCGGTTTATAAGATGCAGGTTGACTAGGTTTCCTTAAATTATGTGAAGTGCATTGAGTGCAGGTATATTTTTAGCAGGGAATGGACCTCAACTCTGGCAAAATGTAATTGTAAGAATTCTGTAGTATAAGCAACCCCAACTATTACTAATTTTATTTATAAAAAGTTGTAAAACTGAATGCGCGAATTGTCCTGAGTAAAGCTAAGGAATTACAAGCTGAGTTGGTATTTAGGGGTGGGTTACGGGCTCTTTTTTATTTTACTGCCCGAGCCGGCCTTTATCTGTGAGCCTCAATTTAGGACCGGACGGGCATTGGTAAATATTTAAGGGCCGCGGGCCTAATGTATCTCACGAGGAAATATTGTTCCCGAATGTGCTTAGGTTGTACTCACATAATGCATGTTTTGTCCGTACATGTAGTCCTCTTGCATAAGTTCAGACCGTATGTTATTACTTACGTAAGGATGTTGTTCATAGGTAGCTTATTGAATGCATCGGATTTTACATATCAATACAGTGTACTCTCACTATAAGAGGCCTCCGTATACGAGCATGTTCTGTATAAGAGCACTCCCAATGGGATTGAAGTGCTGTAATTGTTCCCTATAAGAGCAGCGTTTATAAGAGCACTTTCGATGTAAGAGCTGGCAATTGACTTCCGCAGTTTAAAAAATCCTTTATAAGAGCATATGAGCAGACAGAGGCGATTATGAAACGTTTCCACAAACACACCTACAGCGGCAATGTCTACAGTGTAGTCGAATTGTTGACGGAGTAATATACACAACCTTTCATATTGTTCAGTTCTTAGCTATATCCGTGCGAGTAATCATATATGATCCATATACCATTGGAAAGACCATACTTTAAGCTATTCAGAAAGCTAATAATAATTCTATGATAGTATGTTTGTTGTCGAAATAATCAATATTTTACGACAGACTATATCTTAAATCCCATGACTTCCTTTTGTGATTAATAATTATTAGCTATATGCCTTCGGTAAACCTTACATGATTTATACCTCATTCGAAAGGTCATAGGTTAAGCTATTCAGAACGCTAATTATAAATCTACGATTGTTGGTTAATTTTCTTAATAATTAACATTTTTTATTGAAGATACCGTAAAGTACATGGTAATCTCCATTGATTCTTTTGTTAGTAGCTATATGCCTTCGGCAAACCTTATATGATGTAAACCTTATTCCAAAGGCCATAGTTTAAGCTATTTACAACACTAATTGTAAGTTTACGATTGTAGGTTGATTTTCTTAATAATTGACATTTTGTATTGAAGATACCGTAAAGCACATGGCCACCTCCCTTGATTCTTTTGTTAGTAGCTATATACCTTCGGCAAACCTTACATGATGTATACCTTATTCGAAAGGTCATAGTTTAAGCTATTCAGAACACTAATTGTAAGTTTACGATTGTGGGTTCATTTTTGAAATAATCAACATTTTACTAGGATGTATACCTCAAATAGCATTAATGTACTATATGCTTCCTCATGTATGATGTGCAGTGTTGCCAAATCTCCTTTCTCTATTGGACATTCCCTAGCTCCGACATGCTAAATTTGAGATGGTTTGATGATACCTCATTTGAATCCGGGTTTAATGGTCTGACGAGCAGTTGGGACTACTTGGTTCAATAAATGGTCAAAATGGATGCAGTCATTGTGACATAAGCCCGAGCGGGGCAGAACTTCCGTCTCAACTAATACCCATGAATTGCCGGTATTGTACTCTTGTAGACACTTTACTGCACGGAAGCAAGTCTCCCTTAGCTCCTATATTGTGAATGATACTTGCATGCGCAAGACCTGCAGGTCCTCCCGACATCATAATTTATTCCAATCAAAGAGATTATTTATGCTTGTTCGAGAATAAGCCGTAATCTGCAACTTCTTGTACATATTTACAAATCCGAATTTATTTCTTTACATCAAATTCACAAAACCCTTCAGTACTTAAATTATACAAATTGTTTATTATCTTAAACTGCTGTCTCGCATGAACCTTATTTTTTACATTTCTTTTCCGCTGCTGTTTTGCCAAGTGCAAAGCAGCAACATGTTTGGATTTTTTCATTAATATCATAAACGCCCTTTTCGTTCAGTTTCGGAATACTCCGAACAAATTTACGTACAAATTGCTCATTACTCGTTAAATTAGATGTAGTAAACAATCGCAGTATCTTTTCATACGGTACTCCCAAGGAACGCAGGTATGAAAAGTACAAAGAGAAGTGACCACACACATCCGAGTACGGGCTCTGAAGAGCCAGACAGTTTTCCTTTATGAGCTTCCCGGGGGGTCGTTGCACATTCTTGTAGTAAGCCCTTGGCTTGCCAAACGAATCAAAGTATTCGTAGGCACTTGGTGATAAAACAAAGAAGGCGATCCAGTGAGTGCCTCTGTCCGGAGCAAGATCCGTGTTCACAATAAATATGCAAGGATAGCTCTTAATTTCCTGATCATGCACGCGGTTAGCAGCCACTACGAAAAATTGGGTTTGGGATTTCCGAGTGCACAGAAGCAATCGCAGACCCATGATCAATGAATGAGTGTTCATACTAATGATCAAATATGATGTGTTTGTTGGCATCAATTTCAATTATGGACTGATACTGGGTGTAAATGACCACGTTCACGGGCTCATCCAAGGGCTCGCGGAACTTGAGCTGGACCTTGATCTGTCCACGGCGGTTGACACTCAAGGCGTTTCCGCGGTTAGGAAGCAGCTCCACTGCCGTTAGTACGTTGCCTGCAAGTATAAAATAAAATATATGCTTAGTATTCTGTCTCACACTTGTTAGTTAACTTAAATTGTTATAATATAATTTATTCTATACTTACCTGCGGTAAAATTATCCTGGTTGATTCCGTTACCCAACGCCGGATTTCCTTCGGTCTTCTCCAGGAATCGCACGGCGAGTAAAAAGTCGTCCGCTCCAGAGTATACAGTGACTTTCTTTCCGTCCTTAGTAGCAGTGCGGGCCTTGCGAAAGTTAAAGGGGAAGAGTCGGTGCTCAACTGTCTCTCCGTTCCAAGTAAATGCCAGCTCTGAAAGGTTCTTGTCCACGTAGTTGAATGGGGACTTGCTCAGCTTCCCCAGAAATGATATACTGGGAATTATCCCTAGTACGAGAACGCGCGGAATTTTCCCAATTACCACAGAATCAGTTGTAATGCTTGTAAGTCCTTGTGCAATTGTAAATGTCTTCAGTTCCACCTCTGAGGTAGGATACTTGAAAGTGTGTCCCAGACTTAGCTGATGGCGATGGGCATCAATGATGGGCTTGGAAATCACCCGCTTGGACGCGTAGTAAACTGCGTTGGTAATTTGATAATTATATGGACATCCGTTGTAACCAGACTTTTCGTCATAGTTTGCTGTCAGGCATAGTTCTGGCAGATTTCTTCGAAGAACAATTCGAATCTCCGTATTACTCGGGAGATAGCGATTTTGGTTGAAAATGTTAGCAACCAAGCTACCCAGTAAAGTAAAAGGTTGGGAATTTTTCGTCTTGTTAAATCGGGTGGCAAACCCAGCATCGGCTGCAGTATAAGCTTCTGGAGTAGCATTAGGGTAGTAAAACTCATTCAACAGTCGCCCCTGCTTCTCACTCGGACTCGAGGCAAGCAGACGCTGGAGATATGCAACTTGTGCATATTGGTTTCCCGAATCTGAAACCAGCTGTCCGTTCAGGTAGATTTCCAAATTGGAGAACATAGTCTGGAAAAACAGGTTTGACGGCGCGACAATGTCATTGTCGTCGCACAGCGTGCCATCCTGCCTAACTATCCTGCAGGTCAGGGAAAGGAAAGAATCGGCGGGGTCAAAGTACCCTGAAGTATCCAACTGGATGAGAAATTCCAGAGGGTTGTACGACTCCTTGATGCTTACGAGAGGAAATGCTTGTGTGTAGTCACTGCTAAGTTGCGTTGTAAGATCCGTGGGGGGAAGCTCAAACAATTGCACCTCTGAGCGTGCACTTTGTTGCGACCCTTCATAAACCGTAGGCTTTTCCTGAAACACGGCGTTAAGGTCCATTATTTACGCCTTACACACCGCCTCTTGCCCGCCTTCCTTCCAAACCCAACCTAAACCTTTCGTTTCCTCCAGGCTCTCTTTGTACGTCTCGGCCGTCGACTTCTACCCGCACCTGTTTGGGGAGTCGCAGGTTGCCCTTTCCGACCTCCTCCGCCGGTCTATGATCTTCTGTGCCTACGACGAGAACTACTTGCACTGCTGCTGCTGCTGGTGCCAGTGCTTCTCAAAGGAATTAAATATGAAGATGCTTCCGGGTTAAGTCCTCCAGTAGCCATGTAAGTTATTGTGTTGTCCGGTCCGCCACCTTTCTGCGTCTGTGAGCTTGGCTCAAGCACACAAGCTTTTTCATCACACAATACCTGACGCATGTTTCACATATACTTTGGCTTAAAATAAAGCGCCACGGCAGTTTCTCCTGGACCAAAATCTACTGGCTTTAGGTGCTCTTCGACAAAGGAAATACGAATGTCTGTCACCTCTTTACCTTGTAACGGTAAATATGTAACTGGATTGAATTCGTACTCCTGCGCTTTATTTAAACCGACGTTGAACTTTAGCTCCTTCAAGACAGGGACTTTCTCTCGTTCGTACGACTGGTTTTCAATTAGATTTGACAGCACCAGCAGGCGTTTGTTTGCACCTAAACTCGGCGTTTCGCCATCCTCCTCATGAAACTCAATTTCCTCCTCCTGCTCTACCACCTCTTTTCTAGCGGGATACCGCTGCCGAGATTTAAACAATGCGAGCTGAGGAAGTCCGAAATAATGTACAAGGGCGGGGGGTAGTGAAATTGCTATTTCGGGAATTTCATTAAGGACTATTTCTCCATCCTCGTAGGAAAATTCGATAGGAAATTGTGGATACAGTTGTTCCCTAAAGGTGTTATTAATCTCCAAAATGACATCGGAGACACTTAAAGTTTTTGGATCTTTCATTGCGATAAACCGTAGAACAAAATACCGGATAGTAGTAAATAAATTTTTGTTTGCCGGTATAGCATTAAATTTTGTTTCGTTGAACGGCCCATTTGCCCTATATTGCTTTGAGAACATAAACCGGTCATTCTCAAAACCTAAACAATCCACAAGCACAGCGGGCAAAATCATATAATCCTTGTCATTCGGAAGCGGTGAACCCATTGCTATGGTGCATACGTTGTTCTCGTCAAAGGAAAAGGAGGCGTCGAACCCACCGACTAGGAGTTGCGCCATTAACCTAGTGAAATAACTCTTGTAATCTTCATTCGGCCTTGTCTGTACAACAAACAAGGAGCTGAACTGCTGGTCGACCATTATAAGATTGCTCCTATAGTCATTAATGTTATACACCTGCAGGGAAAAATCGCTGCTCTCATCGTACTTATCGAACATACTCTGCTCAATCACCCACTGCGAACTGTGCCTCCCCACAATAAATATACGGCGATTAAAGCCCATGGCAGTCGCAAAGGTATTGGAAAGTATTACCCACGACTCCGGCTCTTGTTTCCCGACAGACAACGAAGGTATACAGTCGGTTGAACCCGTCCCGACATACCTTTGCAAAATTACTATATTTTTTTTCTTCCCAGTATCATCATTAAATTTTGATGTAAAACTAAGTATGTCCTGGCCTTTTTCCTTAGTGAATTTATAAGTCGTTATTGTCGGAGAAATGTAGCCAGGAAACAGCGGGCCTGCAGGCACGGTTGCATCATGCAGCTCTGTGAACCTTTTTCTAGACCTACGGACTCGCCTCTCCTTCACCCTTGTTTTGTTATTCTCTACCGACGTCGGTTTTGTTTGTGTAAACCTTAGATTTGTCAGCCCCACTTTGTAATGTCCTCCCGGAAATGTGAGACCCGCTGGAAACTGCTGGACAATATTACTCTGACTTTTTAATTGGGCAATGTTACCAGTGTTCTTTAAATAAACATAATGCTCCCTGTCCTCAAACGGGAGAAATGCACTATTAAATGGGTGCATCATAATGTCTGCCTGCTCCTCTCGCTCTTCCCGAATAAATGACACAACAATCTCTGGCCAGTTCATTAAATAAGTAAATTCATTTATACCACAAATTGGAATTTTCAAAAACAAAATTTTATTTTCCCACAAATAAATTAAGGATACACGCAAATATATTTTTTACAATAAGTAGTACCTATTTACAGTACATTACAAACGTGTTACACGTCCATGACCAGGTCTTTTCCCTCCGAAACCGTAGATGCATCAGATGAAGACTCTGATAAATAAGACTCCAAGTTGCGCATTCCCTGAAGCTTCAGGTAAAGCGTAGGGCCCAGCCAATTCTTGAATTTTAGTGCTAGAGCGTCACTGATGGGTCGGTTGATAAGCAGCTCATAAGATCCTTGAATTCTGTTGAATACCAGACGAGCCCGCACGGACGAACTTTCAAAATCCGGAGACTTCCAAAAATCTTTCTTGGAATCCGGGGAATGATAAGCTCTTGATTGATCCTTGTCAAAGAATGGAATTAGGTCTTCAAAGTTCCGTCCTTGCGTGGGATTTACAGTGAGTTGATCCAGAAGTTCTCCAAGGAACTGTAAAAGGCGCTTCCCCTCGTTCAAAGAAAAGTTGACCGTAGTTACTCCTCCTGTGCGGTTTCGACGTCCCAGATGCACAAAATTGCAGCGGTGTCGCTCGTTAAAAGCCGTACGAACAAGAGTCTCACTGTCAATAAAATAAGAATCCTTGCCCTTCTCAAAAAAGTTCCAAGTGAATGGTGACTCGTCCTTGTAGGTAGCAGACGGAGTTGCTACCGTAGATGCGAAACTGGAATCGAAAGGTTTCAACTTTGGTCGACTTCTTATTTCACTGGGCTTGCTCCCGTTAGAATTTTCGTTGAAACGACGCTCCAAATAAAACTTGTTCATTTTGAAGGGTTCACTGAGATGCTAGTTCGTTAATTGCTACTGGAAAAATGAGAGGCTGTTTAGGACAGCCAGGTTGTCTTGTATACTTGTCGGGATGGCAATGCCGTTGTTTAATCCCAGAATAGATTTACCACAATATATTCCATACAGGGAGCTTATCTTTTTGGCTCGTGGATAACTAGTGTTGTTTAGTAAGCTACTGGAATACATTACCCGTGGTTTGCACCCTTGGTTCTAATTAATTCCACTTGGGTCATCTGACCTGGAATTACATTGTTTAATCCCAGAATAGATTTACCACAATATATTCCATACAGGGAGCTTATCTTTTCTGGCTCGTGGATAACTAATGTTGTTTAGTAAGCTACTGGAATACATTACCCGGGGTTTGCACCCTTGGTTCTAATTTATTCCACTTGGGTCATCTGACCTGGAATAACTTTATTTTACGAGCTGTTGTCGAAACCGTTATTCCATTACAGTCTCATTTTCAATATCTTTTGCCTCTTCTGATGTTTTAACTAAATTCAGGTCGTAATCATAGTACTGCCCCGCTATATCTTCCCCTGACATATCGACGAGTTTGTACGTGTATGGAATGTTTTTTACTAACACTTGTGACACTCTAAACAATTCGCGGCTGTAGTTTTCCGCGCAACCTTTTTCAAATAATAATTTTACTCGGGAAATTCGCACAATGTCACCCACCGCAAACTTTGGAGGCGACCTCGGAAGCTTTGCTTCTTCCAAGTGGAGATACCTCCAAGTTTCAAATGAATTTTTAGCTGTAATTTCATTTGGAGCACGATTTATTGATGTATGGAAGGTATTGTTATATGTTTAATTTTGCAAAGATTGTGCGGATAAACCGTTCTGCAATAGATGCCTTTACTATTGAATATATATGGTACGGATAAACATCGTTTTTGCTGAGAAAGGCAGTAAAAGCGTTGGAGACAAACTCTTTTCCTCTGTCGCTAAACAAGTACAGCGGTTTAGCCCTTGCTTGCTTAAATATAGACGTAAAAGCCTGTATCATCGAGTCTGAATTTTTGTTTTTCAAGAGTCTGGTGTAAGCCTTCTTGCTAAAGCTGTCCACTACAATTAAAATAAAAACATTGCAATCATTGTAGGGAGCAATATTTTCAATGTCCTTGAGATCTGTGCTCCAGATCTCATTGATAAAATTCACCATAATACGACGACGTCTATATTTTCTTCTTATTTGCTTGTGAAGAGAATAACCAAGCAATTTACGCAGTTCCTTTACCACAACATCCTTGTCTTGAAACTCTGGATGATTTTTAAGAAACCCAGAGAGCCCTGAATATGCCCCTGCTAATCTTTGATCTAAATAACTTTTTACAATATCACTCATTGTCTCAGAATTCTATTGTTACCAATATGATTTCTGTTTACGTTTCGGGAGTCGTTTCTTTTGTGCACGTTTAACTATTTTCTTCTTCCTTTTCTTTCCTTTACCCTTCTGATTTTTACGCGGTCTCAAATTTCGTTTAACTACTTCCGGTGGCTTATCAACACCTGAGTCAGGTTTTTCATCTATCCAGGGACTAGGTGCCTCTAGATTCTTATCATCAGAATTTCCCGGCTTGTCCAAGTCCTCAAAGTCTTTCCACTCTGGTTCCAATTTTAAATGTCCTGCTTTGAATTTGCAGCAGCAAATCTCTAGGGGTTTAAACTTTTTCTTGTGTGACCGTGAAGAACTTTCTTGTAGACTCTCATCAGTACTTTCGGCAGTGGTAGGCTCAATACGCTCCTCTTGTGTCGAATCTTGACATTTATCGTTTTTTCGAGTTCGTTTTTCCTTTCATTGCTAAGCAATTCACCACTGTTGCGGAGTTTCATCAACTCTGAATAAAGTTGCGGGTCAATTACCCGCATAATCTTAGCCATCGCAAATGACCCGTAGAATTTCTGCTGTCTCAACCTGAAGGAGGATATCGGCAAGTACTGCTTTGCTCAAATGCGGATTGATCAATACTTGATGTTTGAATGTCACAGGTTTGAAATTTGCAACTCTGGTTATTGAGCGAGGGAAAAATATGCGCAAATTTGCGTAGCATTCACAGGTGGCCTTGAGCTGTTCGTCGCTGGCCTCCTTAATAAACTTTGAAAATTTCCTGTTCGAGGCCAGAGAAAGCTTTCGAATAAATTCAATATTCGACTCGAGCCGCGTTTTTCTCGCGTTGTTCACTCTGGGAGCCATGGTAATAAACTGCCTCACTTTGGTGAGAACACAATGCAGTCTTCAGTGGGAAAAAGCTTTGACCTAACCCAGTATTTATACTGCTTATGCTTGGGATGTAAATCTAAAATAAGATACCCGTACTCACTTGTTGAGACTGCCTTTAAATACGCCTCTTTTAGGAAAGAAGCTTTGCCAGGACAAATTTGTTTAGCCAGCGTTGTTATCGTTGAATGATCTCTTGGCTGGTCGAACAGGCATATAAACTGCGTGTTTATGTTAATATTTCTCATGCCCTTTGCATAGCTGTTTTGCAAAATAAGAAAAATCGAAGCCCTGCGATGGTGTGAGTGCTTCGTAAAGAAATTTGTCACCAGGTCATTATTCTCGCCCCGTTCAATTTCGCTTTGCTGATCATCTAGAATAATTAAACAAGGGTCAGTAGCTAGCTCCTCAATGTCTTTAAGATTTGTAGTAAAAGTTATGTTAGGATCCTCGTCCTGCAGTTGCCCGAAAATTGGCTGGTAGTCAGAATACACGTAAATCACTCTATCAATTGGTGTTTCAAACAACTCTTTTCTTCTTCTTATTATCTCTAGAGTCAAGTAGGTTTTGCCACTGGCTGTCGGGCCTTGCAAACTTCCTGTACAAGGGTGCGGGATTTTAAAGTAAATAAATTCCATGCTTTCACAATGAACAGGTCTGTCGTACTGAGATTTTATTTACAATTTTTTCATTTTTATTCATCTTTTTATTCACAGCTACACATAATTTTTTAATTTGTAGTGTCCTAATGGTAGGCTAAAATTAATATCTGAGGGGTCACAGTACACCCTATAAATATCTAAATTATGGAAGGCCACCTTGTTAACTGTAATACAGTACAAGTTGTGCTGCACACTTCGAATGTACTTTACGTTTAATTTAACAAGCTTGTCGTTTAGAACAACATCTGAATATTGTTGGTGAGAAAACGATTTGAGAGCGGTTGATGTTATTCCTTTACATTTCATTTCTTCCTTGTCATCAAAGTATTTTATAGAGTACTGTTTCGCTTTCAACAGTACTATCTGTTGAATATCAAATGATTCGATCTTCCATTTCCCAGACACTCCTGCGTTTTTCATCCTCAAATCCTTCACGTGTGAATACTTTTTAAAAAAGTTGTGACTACTTGGAATTTTTGAAAAATCAAAAAAGTCACGATGGTTAACTAAGTCATCCCAGAAAGTATTGCCAGGATCACGGACAATACTTATACTTGAATCCGTGTCCATATACGCATTTGATATTCTATCACCGAAAATCATTTTCAGTTGCTGGTAGTACCCCTCGTAAAATATAACCTTGGCCAAGTCTAAAACAGTTACGCCCGCTTGAATCGGTTTGTTCAATGTTACTGTCTTTGGTCGTAACATTACTATACTTACATTTTCTGTTAGTGGTAGGAAATCTTTGCATTCCGGTTTAGATAATAAATGGCGAGACTGAGCGCGAGATCCGCAAAACTTAACCTTAACGTTATTCTTATTGGATTCTAAGCACTTGCCAAAAATTTGGTTGTTCTGATTTTTTAGGAATTGGCGCATAGATTCACTGGTAGCCGTCTTACGCTTATTAATATTGAAATCAATATAATCTCGAAAATAATTAGTTTCCTTGAAGGAAACTCCTGCATGGATTTTCTTTAGAATCAACCCCATTTTCAAGTAATAACTTAGCGCTTTATAGTGTAGAACATAGTTTTCTCGGTCATAGCAGTGAAGTAACAGTCTAGGTTGACTTGTGAAGGATCGCGTCGTGCTCTTTCCCAAATTATCCATCGTAAAGTGTTGTTTTTTGATAATTCCTCATACCTTACAATCCGCTTTTCCGGAGCTAGAGGTAAATCCGATGTGATGTCTTGCACTTCGGGCGGGTACCCAAGATCCACTTCTAAGAAATATCCTTAATCACCCCTACCGTCATAGGTCATACAATCAATGCTCTGTAAATCATCTACCTGCTCCCAATTGTAGTCTGGCTGCGGGTATTTATCCAATAGAGCTGTAGCATATAGGCTCACCTTATCATTATATATAACATGTGTCCTCTCCTTCCCAGGGTCAAATCCGTTTGGGCAACGCTCATTATTCGCTGTTTCAATTTTTTTAGAACAAAAGGCAGTACCTCCGCGTATTCCGCGGGATAACCAATTTATCATTTTAGCATCTCGAATGTATTCTATTTCTGCTTTTGTTTTGAAAAGAAAACATTGAAATGAATACCCTGATCCGGTGCACATATAAGTAGGGTCTAAACCATACAACTCTAGTCCATTCTTCCGGAAATTTTCCCAGATGACTGCAAGTAGTAGTACATCAACAATAGTGTACAAACGAGTGAACTGTCTAAAGTCAGTTATATTAAAGGTTTCAGTAACTTTCTGAACTAATTGCCACTCCTCATCTGTACATTTTTCATTTCTGAGATCATTGTTAAAATGATATTTGCCCGGAATAGGGTGCCCGTCTTTCAATACTTCCGGAGATGATAGGTATCTGTACGGATATGGCAACTTTTCAAATAAAAGTTCGGCCGCATCTTCGTATTCAGTTTAATTTCGTTTAAACCCGCTAGTATTTCTTAATATGTAAGGAATACTTTCGGAGACTAGGTTTAAGGTTTTTGCATTTTCCTTCTTCAACGCCTCGGACAATGAGCTGAGTGAATTCGGCAGAAACTGACATGAGTCTATGAAGCGTAATTTTACTTTCCTATTACCTGTCCAACCTTTCTTCAGATAATGCCCTGTATTATAGATATAATTTAAAGAGGGTACTTGCAGGTATCTCCAGCTGTACAAATTTTTCGGTACCCTTGCTTATAACCAAAATATCTTTCGCGTCAAAAATGGAGTTCTCTAAATGTTGCATTAAAAGATGCAGGTCAAAACCAGCTGAATTATGAGCTATACATACGAGCTCGTGTTTAAATTTTATGCGCATATTACAACTTGAGCATATGCTGGCTACGTACTTTCCTGTATCATGCGAGTGGTGATATGTTTTTACTACCGTGCTGATTCTAGAATCTTTCCTGCGCTTAGGCTTACTTTGTTGACTCGGAGCTTTGTTCCAATCAAGTAATAAAGTTTCGTCGTCTGTGCTGCCTTCTTCTGTTGTGCCATTATCTGCCATTGTTGATGCAAATTGTCGGCGACAGAATTTGCAGTGGGTAGCATCTTCATGTTGTTTGTGCTCTTCATTTGTGGGGACTATAAAATTATTTGTAGTTCTTATGGACCACAGAATGTCTTGTGCTTGTGTAAAAACATTTTGGAAAAAATGTTCCACAGGATTATCTCCGTCGTAATACTCCTGTGCAATTATTTGTTGTCCATCTTCATTGCTTTTTACAATTACAAAAGCATAACTTGCAGGTTCGAATTTTTTGTCTAGAATAGTGTGACTACCCAGAGAATGCTGATCTTTGGGGTCAACACTAAAACATTCAAAGTCCCAATACAGTATATACGGATAAGGTAAAGTTAATTCTGGTCTAGTAAATTTTAGTTTTTCTCCTTCTTTAGGTAATTTCTCAACCACTTCATTATCCGTTTTACAAGTCTGCGAATGTTCCGTACATTTTGTTTCTGTTGCAAAAAATCGAAAGCAACGTTCGCAAAAATATTGCCTAGACGTCTTCCGGAAACCCAGAAACTTATTTATACTTCGGAGAAGTGCCAAATGGTAAAGGTGTTCTTTGCCAACTTTTTTGTGAATTAAAAACAGGTTCACAATTGTTTTCGCTCTAAGTTTACTAGACCTAATCATAACTACTTGACCCTTGCGATGACTTAATATATTAACAGCGATATTATTATTTTCCTCAAATACTGGAAGATAGTTGTAAATATTTACACCATCGGTTATATTCCCGAAATCAAGTCTAGAAAAATAAGTTTTCCATGTTTTATGTTTAGACAAATTTTTGTTACTTACACCATCCCTTCTATTCTTATTAGCCTGTTCATCCCAGTATAGTCCTGCCGAAATACAATACTTAAAACATTTGTTATCTTTATTTTTAAAATTTACATATCCCTGTCTGTGTTTGAAAGGCATTTCTAAAAGACCACTAGCTTTAGAATTTGCAAATAACCTAATTTCTCCCAGTTTAATTTCAAATGATTCAATGCGCTGCACATTCCAGCCGGATCCATTTTCCACAAAAGTGTTCTTTTTCTCAATTATATCAGAAGCACTCTGTAGTAATATAGAACGAATAGACGCAGGCGTTTCTAGTTCATGATGTAAAGACTTAAAATATATTAACGACTGTTTATAACCTTTACTCCCATTTTCTTCAATAACTTCCTTTTCCATCTGAACACCAATACTGATTTCCACCTTTGATAGGGTATGTATGACATACAACTCCTTTAACAGTTTAGAAGTAGCACGTTCCACTTCCGCAAATATAGCTTCGATGTCCGGTTTATTTAAGCTATGTTTATACTTATAGCTTATCATGCTCCCTCCGTGACTTCGACTGTACTCATAAAAATCAGTTAGGTCAAGTTTATCTCCGGCATCCACATAACCCATACGTTGACCTGGCTTATGACACTCGTGCGATTCGAAGTCTGGCATATAGTTTGCGCAATCTATACAAAAATGCCTAGTCTCCAGATGTCCTTCGTAATTACAGTACGACCGGCAGTAAAAGGGACAGTTAACCATGGGACACCGTAAAACCTATAAACAAATTCGCCACTTATAATGTGTATCTATATTGTAATTTATTTGAATAATAGTTCAAAATATTATTACTTACATTGTTATTGGTTCCGGAACGAATCGGCTGAGGAGGCTGCAAATTCATTTTCGTATCACTTCTCTTCACTGCAACAGTTTCATCAGAGAACCAAGAGTGAACTAAAGTTTTCATCCCTTGTCATCTCTTGACACTCGATCCGAGGGAAGTTGCCCCTCCTTCCATGCCGTGTAAAAGGTTCGTCCCACTTTCAGAAGCTTCGTTGTTACGTATAGGCCTAATATAATAAGCAATACTAAATATACTAGTTGCAGTATTTGTTAAACTTATATCACATAACATACATTATAGGAATATGGTGTTACTACTTACTCATCCAATTTTCAGATTTAGATTCAGATTCAGATTCAGATTTATTTAGGATTTTTTTCGGGCGGCGCCCATATCATCCATATAAGGCAAAATGGGTAGATGATTAAAACAAAGAAGATTAATTATGTACATATGTCAGTTTAAATTGTATTAATTAAGTTATAAAGCTTCTACAAAGGTATTTCTTGAAATACAATTATGAATAAATTTAAAGATAGCACAAATGAGATCCTTGGAGGGATTCTTGAGAAGTGATAGAAGAGATATCTCCGATCGGAGTTTATTGAGTTGAAATTTTTCTAATATTGAACTTCTGGGTTGATCATATATACGACACCTAGTTAATATATGGAGTAGGTCGTCCTGCTCCTGCAGGTTACAGAGAATGCACGGATCAGGGGTTGAAAATTTAAGCTTTGATCTGCCAGCGTATAAAATCTGTGAGTGTAATCTTATATTAGCCATTAGACGTATGTACTGGAAAGGAATTTATTTAGGTAAGGTAGTTGGAGGTGGAGAAGTGGGTTTTAATGTATTTGTATGATGGAATAGAGGAGGAGTCCTTAATCATTTTTATGTCCGAATCTATGAAAGATTCGAAAATTACAGCCATTATGTGAGTAAAGAATCCTGCAAGGTATTCAGCTGACTGAAACTCCCAAACATGGATGAACCCATGTTTATGTAGCGTGTCCCTGATAAAGTTTGTCCAGGATCTTATGTTGCTATTGTGACCGTCTAGTTGGCAAACCATCCTCAGTCGTTCATAACTTATTCTGACGAGTCTAGTTACAGGCATTAATAAAATCTTGAACCACAAACGTAGGGCCCAATTTATCACCCGATAAAATACCTTTATTCTGCCAGTTTCAATTCGTAGAGCATACGAAGGAGTATCCTGAGGGAGCCACATAAGTTTTTTTAAGAACTGATTCTGGACTATTTCTACCTCCTCAGGCACGTCAACGGCCCAGATTTCAGAGGCATATGTCATTGTTGGGATTACTACAGAGTCAAGAAGTTTCATCCTTACATCCCAAGAATCAGTATTCGTAGCATTAAGAACCTTAATTGTGGGACCTATGGTTGCTAATGATTTACGTTTCATATCTCCGGCTGCTCTACGAAAAGAGGCGAAAGCACTAAATTTAACCCCTAAATAAGTATATTCCGGCACAATTTCAATTTGTTTCCCCTTCAAAAACCATGACCAGGAGTCCATTAAAAATCCCCCTCTCCGAAAAATGACTATTTTGGTCTTCGAAAGGTTTATACTTAGATAGTTTCTGTCACAATATTCGTCTAAAATTGAGATTTTATATTGAAGGCTCATTTTAGGTTCTGCAAGGGTTACATTGTCATCCGCTAACAATAAGTGGTTGACAGAGTTATTGCCTCCAAGACCGACTGGACAAGCTCCCCTAAGATCAAAGAAACTATCCAAGTCAGATATATATATGGCGAATAACAAGGGGCTTAGAATGTCCCCTTGAAGGACCCCTTGTGAAACTTCAAAAGCCGACGTGTGCCCTGTGCCCACCCTGACTTTAATTACTGCATTGTCATAAAGGGACTTTATGATTTTAATAAAATTGGAACTAACTCCGAAGGTGGCAAGTTTTACCCATAAGAGATTGTGATTCAGGGAGTCAAATACGCGGGCCAGATCCACAAAAAGCGCAAAGAGTTTACCCCCTGGGGTGTGAAGTTTGGTTTGTATAATTGCAAGGAGGGTAAATATTTGATCCATGCATCCCCTGTGTTTTCGGAAACCGCACTGAGTTTCTGGTAGAATACCCTTCTTTTCACACCAGACGGACAGTCGGCTGTATAAAATTCTGGTGAAAAGTTTTGTAATGGTATTAATCAGTGCAATACCCCTATAGTTGCCTGGTAATGTTTTTTCTCCTTTTTTAAAAAGCATAAAAAGCTCAATTTCTGACCATTGTTTAGGGGTAAGGCCTGTTGAAATAGTGGAGTTAAAAAGTACGAGCAAGTGAAGGCAAAGTTCATCTGATGCGAACTTCCAAAATTCATTGGAGAGACCGTCCGTACCAGGGGACTTGTTATTTTTTAGGGATTTCAGAGAGGACTGTAATTCTACAATAGTGATAGGGGAATCGAGTAGTTCGTCGAATGGGTTTTTTAATGGCTCCATCAATAGAATTGACTGGATCTTGGGAGGCATTACTTCCGCATAAAATCTTTCCCAACACTCTACCGAGATAGGGTTATCGGAGGCTGGGCGTGATTTAAAAGAGATAAACGTCTTCCAAAAAACCGAAGTGTTCTTAGGGTTACTTAAGCAAAATTTTATACGATCTCCATGTATTTTTTTCTTGGACTTGATTAGATTTCTGTGAGCAGTTCTTGCCTCCTGATACTCCTCCCTAGAAGCTCGAATTGTATAATTTTTCCTAACGGTCTTAAGTTTTCAAATTACAAATGCACGGGAACGCCTACACTCATGGTCGTACCAAGGTTTGTCACGAGAAATTGCCTTATTAATTAAGATTGAGTTTTGCATCCCGCTTTTGATTGCTGCCGATTTCACAGCATCCGTTATAAGTTGGCTGTAATTTTCGACCTCAAGAGATTCTGGAATTAAACTTAAGTTTAATAATAGAGATTCCGAGTATTTGTTAGAAGAACCCTTCCATTTTATAGTTAATTTATTTACAAGAACCTTTACCAGTGGCACGGTAGCCTTAAAGTTTACCAGGTTTAAGTGGACGGGGAGATGAGGAGATAAAGAAACATTAAGGAGCTTCAAGTCATACGTATGTTCCAGCGCCGGAATATTTGCCCAGCATAGGTCGATCACACTAGAGCCATTAGTTGAAATATATGTGAAATTTGCAGGACTGTCATTCCTACAGCGACCGTTGAGGAGAGTAAAGTTTCTATCCGAAAGCTTAGAAAAAAGTAGATTTCCTCTCGCGTTTCTTATTGGGTCCTGACTCGTCCTGGCTTTGTTAACACTAGGAAAATCAAAATCTGGAAAATAGTCAAGTCCCCCGATCCTTGCATTCGCGTCCCCGTAAACAAACATGACCTCTCCTGGATACTCCATGGATAGCTCCTCTATCACATCTTCAAGTTCTGAAATAAGACTGCTGTTAGCGTTACCTGGTTTAGCATAAATAAAAAGTACTATTAAAATTTTTTGCGATAAAATATTCTTTAATACAAAAGAGCTGAGAAAGTTACGCGTATGGAAATGTTTGATCACTAAAAAATCCTTATTGATAAACGTTAGAATGCCTCCACTTGGCCTTCCAATCAGACTTTGTTTTGTAGCGGGATTACTAAAAACATTAAAATTTAAGAGTTCGGAAATGTCAAATTTAAAGTCTGATTGAGTGAGCCATGTTTCAGCCAAACAGAATATATCTGCTCTTGAGAAGTAGGACCTATCATTGCTGCATAAATTGAGAAAGTTTTTGAAGCCATTACAGTTCCAGTATAAAATATTACAAAAATTTGGATAAAATATGGGGTCGCCTGATTCCTATTGTGAGTGAGGTTGTGACGAACGAATTGGCCTGGGCCTGTAGTTAGGGATTTGAGGAATTTCCATAAAAGAGTATCCATTGGATTCCAAAAAAACGTCTTCTCCTGGCGAGCTCTTGATTATCAAGTATCTATTGGCATAAATGAAGCTTGATATGTTCTGGGCCTTAAGATCCCTCCTTTTAGATAGAGGGTGAGCTCGGATGTTCTGTTGTTGACGATTTAGGTCGTCCCCGACCGAAATATCTGGACCTCTCAAGGATTTGCACCTGGCTCTGAATAATTGCAAGTTCTTCATCTGCTTAAATTTAAGTTTGTATATTGCTTTGGGATGTGACTGTTGTTGTTGATTTGACAAGGCTTTATTTGGGTTTGGTGTGAAGTATTCAACATCGAACCACTCCATGACAGTATTTGCATCCTCAGTTATACTCCACAGTTTGGGGAGAAGATTGTTCTTGATTATTGAGACTGCGTCCGCTTGGTTATTAATCGAGGGTGCTGGCAGGCCTTTAACAATTAGATTTAGTGGTCTGGATTCATGACTCTGGAAGTTAGCATTATTATCCAAGTGGAACGTCTGGGCACGGAGTGATGTGATGATTTCCTCCTGGGCACACACCCGTGACTGTAGTTCTGAGATCGCGTTGGATTGAACATCCATACTGGCTTGAAGTGATACACACTTGGTTTCCACAATCTGAAGCTTAGATTCAAGAAGAGAGGTAAAATTTGATTCCACATCTTTTATCAACAAGGCAATTTGGTTAAGATCCATATGGCCTGCGGGAGAACTTGATGCCTGTTCTGGTTTGTGGATCTTGTTGGGAGCCTCGGATGAATCCATCTCTTCTGGATGATCAGACAATTTTCGTTTGGAAGTAGAATTTGTAGTATCCGCTTGACTCGGTGAGCGATTGACCACCATCCCAGACCTCCGAGGGCAACAGAAGAAAAATAATTCGTAATAATATTCTGTGGTTGTTTTTCCTGTGTAATTATTAATTCGAACCCGGATGTCAATAAAAAGACTTACACGAAGAGCCCCCAGGCCCGCCTCACGTTTTTGAATACCAAAACTACTTTTGCAAACTTAATTGCCTGGCAGAGCCTGGGTAGCCGGAGGAAGCCGACTTCTCATCAGGTCAGATAGTTATTGATGTTGTGAGCCTATGCTATAGCATATGAGAAACTTTACGCAACATTTAAACCCTGGGCTTGATAGGTATTGGAACAATGGTACCACTCCTGGGGATAACAATGTTTGGGTAATAATTTTCTGGAGTGTAAGAACACGTCAAGGACCAAAAACACGAAATTTTGCAAATAAAGTTTTGGTTTAGGATGGAGAGATTAAAAAATGCGTGTATTCAAACTAACTGCCACCAAGGATCTTACTCATCCAATTTTCTGTCTGTGTAGTGTGCCAATCGTATTCTGGCCTGAAATCGGTGCTCCTATTCTTCTTTCCAGTTAAGAGTCTTCTCAAAACTATTTCTAAACCGCTTGCTATTATTTAGCTGCTCCCGCTTACAAAATCTTTTTGCTCCATTTCGCCTTGGCTTAATTTTGCTTCAATATTGTTTAATATTTCCATAGAATTGTTTTTTCCTGCAATGGACGCAAAACTAGCGCAAGCCATCACAACAAATACAAGTATTATCATCATGGTTACATGAATGATAGTGATAAATTTGCCTATTCTTACCCAAGTTTTATTTCATTTTACAGGAGAAGAAAATACACTTTTCCCCGGACAAGAAAACTTGGGATGGACTTTCACAGGAGGCACGTATCACTTAACCCCATTGAACTACCTGATGTAGCCCCATCCAATAAATCCAAGTGCTCCGCACTTGGATTTTACAACTTATTGCTCTCCTTTCCATTATTTTCGGCTTTTCCCATGAAACGGCTCTCTGCATCCTTCACACCTCTCTCTCTCTTCACATTCATTTTGCTGAGGTTTACCAGCCTTTATATTCAGCCTCGTGTAATTCCAGACCCTTCACCATATTCACTTTTTCCTACAGCCAGGACCTTTTCCAGTATCTCTCTCTCTCCTCAGTTCCCCACATTATTACTTCTCTGTATAAATTAATGCAATTGTACCACATGGAACCTTTTCCTATACCTTCAACAAGGCCAGGAAAAGGCAAATTCCGAGATTACTTATCTGGGGGTCAAAAACAATAATTAATATGGACTACTATTAATGATTGTTGGTATGGAGTAAATATGAGCTAAATATAAATTTATTTATGATTTAATATTATATTTGTTATTTAATAATTTAACTAATATATTAGATGCCATACAACCGCATTTTTGAAACATTTCCAGGAAATTTGGAAGTATTTTAAAAATTTCAGTAACGTCACATGACCACCCCAATGTTTGCTTTAGATGTAGTACAGGCATAAAATTCAATAAAAAAAGGTTTGTTAGTGCCTGATGATGGCAGTATGTGAGATGTCGAAAGCTTGCATATAATTTAGCTTGTTTAATAAAATTAACCACGTAAACCAAAGATATGGATTCTATTATAAAATTCAATATTTTGCATACTAGCTCTGCTCTCCAATGTAATCACCCCGTGTTTGCAAGATTCAGATTTTTTGTATATACCATGACACAAAGCTAGTAGATAGTTCCGTTGAGGTTAACTCTTGATATTTCATGTGCTAATTCATTTTAGCAAAAAGTATCGACGATACCCTCTAATATCGCAATTGCATTATACCGATATCGATATTCCTGATACTCACAAACTGGCGATACTTGTCAACCCTAAATTGTATACATGCTGATACTATACTGCGGAAGTAATTGAGCATCTTCCTTAAGAACGTGAGAAACATTTCCACCAACAATTAAGCCCAGGTAGTGATCGCGTTGCTTTTCGCCATGTTAACACCATTCAAAAACTATTATAGTTATTAAGTAGTTAAAAATTCGTAATGTAAATGCTGTTTATTACTTTTACTTGCGCTGTTCCATATATGCTTGCAAAAGCAACTTTGTCAATAAGATTTTTTCTGATATTTTTCAAAGTATTACTTACACTTGAGCTGGGAAGACATTTTGACCAAAAAATATATTGAAATGATGAAATTTTCTGGAACGCGCGTATTTCTACAGAAAAGATTTGACTATACCTATCAAAATATTCTGTGCAAAATAAAATATTCAACGAATAATTTTGATCTATAGGTTGAGAAAGACAATTGAACTGATAATTCACAATGATTATCATATCATTTGTGCAATTACTTCGAAGTCATTTGAGTGGTTTAAAAACGGTCCAAACTAATTGTGTAATAGGTAAAGTTAGTAAACAGCTTTCAAGGTATACGCGTTATTTTTGTTAAAAACACCTTTGAAAGCAACTCCATCCTCTAAATGCTTAATGATTGTTTTGAGACTTGTGCACAGTCAACACTAGTGATGGGACTGTTCCAGTCCGGACCTACAATTTAAATCTGATCCAGTGTGGTCCAGTAGTTTAGACATTTTGTAACTCTCTGTTCCAGATTTATGCGGCATCAACACACTATTTCAGGGGGGATGAATGCCCCCTTGTCCTCATTATTCCGGAGTTCCAAGATATATGTATACATATCTATATGTACATCAGGAAAAGCTAAATTACCATTTCAAGGCTTTTAAATTCAACGACAATTGAACGACAATTAAACGACAATTCTAGCAGGAATTCTAACAGTAAATTAACACTATTTCCAATTAACTTTTTGATAAGCACATAGCTGGTCACCGTGTAACAAGACACCTGAGCATTTAGTTTGCAATATTATCGTTAACTGGAGTCAATTATGCAGCAAAATTATATTTAAATTACTCCCAATAATCCCGAATCCATGACGCAGTTCTCCCGTAAGGTAGGTATCGTCCACAAACCAATTCTTCTTGTAAGGTAGTTTGTTTCCATGGTTTTGGTAACATAGAGGTTCAAACACTAGTTTTATTTTGTTGTAATGTGAAAGACTACTCCGCGTCCGCAGTCTGTCATTAAAAATGTAATTCAAACAATTGAACTTAATAATTCCAGGAAAAGGATGTCAAAATCAATTATAATGACAAGCTCAGGTGGTGAAAGTATCTTTAAATTTTCATTAAACGAATTTTAATCACAATAAGGATCGTCGTTACAAAATTCACTAGGTCTAGGTAAAATGTCACCAAAAACAAATTGCAATTTATAAAAGGGAGCATTTCGAGCTTATAGCTCCTCTTCAGGTGATATAAGAGAGTTGTGATTTCCGGTTATGGAATGACCAGTCAGTTACAACTAGCTACATAGACACACACAATTGGCAAAGATAATCCCTGGATTGTCTCATCGTAAGACATTTCTCGTGAATATTCACAAATTTTTAAAATTAATCATAGCAGAAGTACGCGTAAAAACACCTCACTGCTTTGTCAGCATTAACAGTTTCATGAAATTGTAGAGACATTCGTAAATTGATTTCTGTCAAACTGTCCCTCTAGCTGACTGGCAGTATTTGTACGAGACCAGAAATAAATTTATTGTGAAAATGCTGACAACGTCGGATTTACGTGTGTTTTTCAAATGCTTGAAATGGTCATCAAAATTGTATTTAATTCCGTTTGAAATCAGCCTGCCTGGACCTAATCAGGCAGTCCTAAGTATGTCTAGTAGGAGAAAGATTTGGGCTTGTAAAATAATTTTAGCGTATGGAATAATACGATTCATGTACGCAGTGTGCCTAATAGTGGAATCAGGCACTAACAGTTCCACCAAAACTACGTATTCTGTGACACTCCCACTGATGTCCCATTTTATGTACGTGGCTGTGGGGATTTTCGCGACAGCAGTGATTTTGACATCGTGGGTTAGAGCTCCAGAAATCTTCGTCACTGTGTTCAATTCATTGTTCCCTCCTCCTCCAGCTAAGTGGGCCTGTGATGAACTGTATCGAAAAGGTTCATCGTTGTATAATTATATGTATAAAAAATGTAAAGAGAGTAATGAACTTGTAGTTTTGCGTATTTATTAAAATAGTGTAATTGGTTTTTACAGCTCAGAAAACTGGCCATAAGAATCGTCACGATGAGTCAAGATGGAAAAGGCTGTCTGTTAAAGAACTGATGGTGCCCCTTATTTCCCATTACACTTGTTTCATGACAATTGTTTTGAAAATTTTAGCTCCAAGTTTTTTCAAAAGAGTTTTCCTTTTCTACCTTTTGCCAGAGTCATTACAAAATTCCCTAATGTTTCTAACACTGTGGATGCACGAAACCGCTTGGTTTTTCCTGTTTTCTATGCAATGCTTACTAGCGATAACCAGTGTACTATTGTTCTTGGAGAAACTAAGCGAGGATGTTCTAAAAATGATTTCAATTTGGCGGAGTGACCGGGAGCTCCCAATACCCCTGAATTATGATTTCGGCGTTAAATTTTGCATCGAGGCCGAACTTCTGGTTAATTTGTTTAATATGTGCTACTGCGTCACGATTTTTTGCCTAAAAATCGTTTCCCTCACCGCACTAATGTTTTGCAGTCGTATTATTGTTCTCCATTACTCGGAGAACATTGTATTGGTAATTTTTGTTTTTGCCATTGGAAGCTTTGCTGCGATGGTGTTTGTTGTGACCTTTGAAAAGGGTTTTGGGATACCTGGACACATGCACACACTTAAAATGGAATTGCTACGCTGGATCTCGTTAAGCAGGAGTCCTACCCCGGGACGCCAATATCTTCAAAAGAGAATCAAGGCAATTAGTAAATTAGGTATCAGAGTAGGAGGATTTCACGTGATGGAAAGGGAGTCTGTAATCGTTTTCATTGATTTTGCTATTCGAGGTACTTGTGCTTTACTTTTGATATAAAATCCGACGTCGGACGAAACTTCTGATATTGGGTTAAGGGATCTATCTTTACATGCACTGTAATGCCACATCTCTATCTCTAATAGCTTTTTGAGTACTCACAACCTATAACTATTAGAGAAAATAATTATACGGCACAATGAGACCTGATTACGCTAGTTTCTGAAATAACAGGGCAGTTAAGTAAAGTAATGGTATACTTAAATAATTGTTCTCTAATATGTGTTCGGAATAAAATATCACATCTTAGGAATAAGAATACTTTCCTTCTGGACCACTTGGAGAAATTTTGCTCCTGATATTTTGAACTGGAGTGAGTGACGTACTGTCTAGCGAATCCAACATGAGTAGTAATGACCATTTTTATTGCATTATGTTGAGCTCATTTCGCCAAGGGCATCAAGCAACTAAAATTTCGTATAGGGGCAGATGCGATAAAAAATAAAATTAAGAAGCCTATTAGTATTGTTTTTGAATGAGCCATTTGATCTCAAAAAATTACATGAGGTCACGAATAAACACATGCAAATGCATATGTACTACTATAATTATATGAAACTTACGACGTCTATACTCGGATTTGCCGTTCATAATAAGTCATTCCCATGAGCCGTTAGATGTCACATAATGAAGTGTATGCATAACCATTACGATAAGAAGCTGGAATTTTGAATTAATTTTTAGATAATTAAGTATTATACGTTCACTGGTATACACGTAATTATATATGTATACATAGATAAAAATCGTAAATTGCAATCGGCGGACCGATAGCTCAATGAGCGAAGCGATGAGCGACGTATGCGTTTCACATGATTATCAATTATAAATGAAAATTAATTTCACAACTATAGTTATTTTGGCACAACTTGTTTTTTACGAGCGAAATTTTTCCGAAGTTCTCAGAAACAAAAATATCTGAACTGGTTTGCATACACGCATGCTGAAAGTAATTTAAAAACACAATCTCAATTTGTATGAGATGTCTATTTTTTTAGAAATTTCGAAAATTGGAAAATTTGAAGTGGTTTGCATATCGACATGTCCACGGAAATGTGCAATTGCATTTGGCTTAAGCCAAATTTAATGCGTAAATAGCGCTTTTGATTTTCTTTTCAAAACTTCGAAAAATGAAAAATATTCGAGGTGTATGTGCCCACAATGAAAATTTTCCCATATTTTTTGAAATTTTGGAAAACTGGGAAATTCTAAGTGTTTGTTTGATCATTCCCATGGTCAGGGGAATGTGTAAACCAAATTTGAAGCTTAAATAGGGATTTTGAATTTTTTCGAAATTCTTAAAAATTGGAAAATTTGAAGTGGCTTGCACATCTACGTGGTCAGGAGGCTGGGCTACTGAATTTGTTTTCCAGCTAAGTTGAATACCATGGAAGCCTTTGTGTCCACAAGGTCAGCACCAAGATCATTCCATTATATCGCTTCGCTCATAAAAATTTAGGTTATTTATAGGATAACGTATTGTAACTAGTTCATTATGCTACATCCAACTGTGGCGCTTCAGCCCTTAGTAATTTAGCACGGGGAGCTTAATAGAGATGTTTTTATTTTGTTTTGAATTGCTACCAGAGTAGAAACTATAGAAACAGAGTCAGGTTGGCAATCAAGGATGATTGAGTGCCTTTTTCGCGACAAATATTAAATGTCGCAATTCCTAAGGATTTGTTTTTGTCTTCAGTTGTCTCAGTTTATTTCACCCTCATTTAGAATGAGATTCCAAATCAACGGTTAACGCCAGATGAATCGGACGTTATCAGGCAGAAGTGAGCTGCCTTGATGTTCTGCGATGTGATAAGTAAAATTAAACATATTTTAAGAAATCAACAATACAATTTCCTACAAACAGGGTGGAGTAAATTAAAATAGTTATGGAAACTTCCGTATTTACGGTACTAGAGGAGTAATTTGTCAACTGTATTTTGGCGTGCCAAAATGCCTAAATGGCCAAGTTCCCAGGTACTGTCGGGCTGAGGTGTTGTGAGAACATTTTCCGGTGTGTACGCATAAAACCAAAGGCATTTTCATTTGTGCAGCCCTTCTTATAACGATGATGTTAGATAGCTCTATCAAATGCCCATACAAGTTTTAAATAACCAGGTCTAACTTAAAAAAATGACATAATTAAAGCTGCAAACTTGAAATCCTAACTCGAGTGGACTTTTGTCACTCCCTTATGTGCGCTAGGGGTGTAAATAAAGGGGTCTTCAAATTAAAAATAACAAGCGTTAGAATTAGTAAGCACTATGAGCTGGTTCTAAAAAAACAAGCAATGGTATTAGAAATATGATTACATTTTTGCGGAAAAATGAAGAAGCCCAAGTACCTGTGCGCCATGAGCTGTGCGTGAAATTTTACGTCGAGACGGAATTGCTTGTTCATATTTTCAATCTGGGCTACTGCTTCTACATTTTTTGGTTAAAACTGCTTGCCCTTACTCTCCTTATTCTTTGTAATTATGATATTATTATCTTTTACTCGGAGAGCATCTTACTGGTCAATTTTCTGCTTTTCATTCGGCGGCTTTGCTGCTCTGATGTTTTCTACCACCTTCGAAAAAGGTTTTGGGATACCAGGATACATTCAGACGCTTAAATTGGAATTGCTGCGTGGGATTAAGTTAAGTGGCTTGGCGTCCACTAACAATAAGAGCAAGTACCTTCAGAAGAGAATCGAAGCAATTAGTAAATTTGGTATCAAAGTAGGGGGTTTTCATGAAATGGATCGGGAATCCGTGCTCACTTTTGTGGATTTTGCTATTCGAGCAATATGCACACTACTCCTTATATAAATTCCAATGGGGAACAAACATGAGCTTTGAACGCCATCTAGCTTAACTGAAACCTGCGCTGAGAAATGCGAAACGAGATTTAATGTAATTCAACTGGTCTTTAGGGGCGGCCCCTTCACAGGAACGCCCCCTAGGGATGCCATAAATTGTTGCGAAGCGACGATTTTTCCTTCTACGCACGTTCACTTTTAAATAGGCTTTTGCCACAATATATCCCAAATAGTTGTTACATACTTATTGGTCGATTTGGTCTTGGTCCTTACAACCCGCGCAGATAATACATTTAGATAGAGCTGTTTGTTTTGAAACCTGAAACCAAATAATTATTTGTGATTTACAATGCATGCAATTACAAATGCTAGCTTACTCTGATTTTTATCCTTTGACAAAAAACACATCCGAGGAAACAATTTTTGTTGATTTTTCACGAAAAAAATCTTTATTCAGGGTGTGAAGATACACTTTAAACGTCCCCAGCTAATATAAAATGGTATGGTTGCAAAAATATATTACATTTATCTAGTTTTTGCAAATATTGTTAGTCAACGTAGATTTTTCTAGGAATGATTCCTACAAAATAAATTACATGTTTGAACAAAACTAAGTTCAGCACCATATAATGTTACGCCCTACTCCCACAGCTCTTTGCAAGAGATATGTTTGAAATTTCGGGTGTTAAATGAAAATAGATGAAATTTATTGGATATAGAAAGGAACATGCTAGAAAGCTAGAAAAATATTTTGACAGCTTTGGAAAATTATATTGCGAGAAATAAGTTCTAAAAAACCGTTTCGTAACTTCATGTAAACCCAAAATCAGTTTCATTTCGGATCACCTGAGACAAGTTTGAATTGGCGAATTTGAGGTTTTGGTCTCCGCTTGCGTTGGAGGCATAAACTAGAAAATTATATTGTTAGTTCTCATTTTAACTCAAAACGAAAATTGACCCATTGTTGATTGATCTGTTCCGTTTTATCTCCATAGCGTCGTCAAGATAGGATTCCAAAATGTTCATAATTATACATTTTTAATGTTCATATTTGGTGCTGCGACGATGAATAGTGAAAATAAACCATAAAAAGTTTCACTAACAGCTAGGGTATGTCGATTGAAAATGCCCTGCACTATTTGCCCGCCCAGCTGACGATGCCCAGTAGGCATGCCCACATGCCTAGATTTTGGGCAAGTAGGCAACTTTTCAAAATGCCCAGTTTTGGGCATTTTGGGCAAGGCAAATTGGGCAAGTATCTGTTATACTGTTATATACATATATTATATGTAAGCGTATAATATTAATTATTAATTAATTACTATAACTAATTACTTTATTCTATAAAAAGACCGCAGATCAATTATAGTATAATTTTTGGACAACATTTTATTCATCAAACAAGTAGTTATAGCATTCAGTTAATGAAAGTTTTAATCATTCGTAAATAACGAGAGACGCTCAGCTTAATTGAATGCAATAAAATAGACTTCTAATATTTCAAGTTCCCCTGCATAGAAAAAATGGCGTTTTCTTCAAGGTCTTCATCGTCAGACACGATTTCAGAAACTTGATTTTCAAACCTGTCAATATCTTCAAAAATGTATGAGCGGAAGTTAATGATTTTCAGACGTTGATTCTTTTTGCTAACGATTCTGACTTTTTAAGCGCCCACTTGATCTTCGAAAATTTGTCTACCTTTATTGCAGCAATTCCATTTCGATTTTTTGTAAGAAGGGCGAACTGTATGGAAAAGCTTCTTTCCACAGCCATGGAACTTATCGGGATAGAAAACAGCCTCAGGGCAAATTTTGAAAACAGGTCTGCTTGACTGAATGTAGACATGTTTCTCGAGTAAGAAATGGGGTCTTTTTCAAACATCCAATTTTAATTATTTTACATTTGGTCGCTGCGAGGGTTGTTCGATTTTCGACGAGGTTGCGGAGGATGTTGACGAAACCATTGGAGTTTCGTTGCTACTATCACTACTATCAAATTCTTCCACATCAACTATTACTGCTAACTGTTTGTTAGAAGAAGCAAATACCCGTTGAACGCTTAAAATCGCCTTAGTGCACTTCAAAATATGCTTTTTACATTTGACTGTGTGCCTCTGCTGTGTATTTGCACAGTTATAATTTTATTACGTTTTACTTTGTTTAACGTATTCGGAATGCCAAACCATATTTTTTGATTCCCACGAGACATTTATAAACGTTTTCTAATGAGTTTAAATTGATGACTTGACTAATTCTGAAGATACCTGGCGATGACTCTGTAGACATTGAATAGTAGCGCAATTTATGTAGACCATAAACTGCAGCACATATACTTTACAATAAACGCAAGCAAAACGATCAACAATCGTCCGAGCTTTCAGTAAACCAAGATAGCATGGATTGATATTGCCAAGTTCATGATAATTTCGATTTGTCATAATGTGTGTATAAAATCATGATTCTTATTTGCCCAATTTGCCCTTAACGAATATGCCCGTGCCCAATATGCCCAGCATGCCCAAAAATGCCCAATTTGCCCACGAATGAAAATGCCCAGAATGCCAGGGCATTTTGGGCGGGCAGCGTGCCCAAAATGCCAGGGCATTTTAAGTCGACATACCCTACTAACAGCAAAATTAGATACACATACATACGTAATTATATGTACTCAAAGTATTTTATAATTTGTTAATTAAAGCTATACATGATGTAGATCAATTTTCTTTTAGGCGAATAGGATTATAAATTTAATGGCATCATTTTGATTTCAATTAAAATGGCACCCATATCATTTGGATCTTTTCAACGTTAATGAATTTGTGGGAAAACGTTACATAAAACTGCGAAGACTCGAATTTTTAAATTTGTTTTTCTTTCTTCCGTCATTACAATTTCAGATAAGATTTAGATTTCTCATCTGAATTAATTGCGTTAATTTGCTCTCCTGAAAGGATTTAAGCCCTTACTTAGATGGAGTTAACAACCTAATCTCAAAACAAATTTTAGGAAACAAAAAACCTACGTTCGAATATTTCCTGGATCTATGCGTTTTCCATTGAATAGGCATTCATCAACGCTTGCAGCTCTTTTTTCCCAGTGACGGCTGGAATTTGTTTAAAAGCAGCACCAAATGTGCTGACACCGGAGCTAAATTTCACAGCAATCACTAACAACTAAAGCGAGATTCTTTGAAATTACCTCGTAGGAAAACATTGCTTCGAAGCTCCTGTAATAAAGTAAATTCGTAAATTTGTAATATGTTATCAATAAATCCAGTAAAACTAAGCAATATATTTCATGATATGGTAAAATAAATGAAAAATGCCCTTACGTCTCATCTGATGTCCAAACTATTGGATCAGACTATTCGACCAGACCATAATTACTTTAAACATTTTAGCTCCAATTTTTTTCAAAAGGGTTTTACTTTTCTACCTTTTCCCGGAGTCATTACAAACTTCCCTAATGTTTCTATTACTGTGGATGCACGAAACTATTTGGTTTCTACTGTTTTGTATGCACTGTTTGCTAGCTATAACCAGTGTACTATTGTTCTTGGAGAAACTAAGCGAGGATGTTCTAAAAATGATTTCAATTTGGCGGAGTGACCGGGAGCTCCCAATGCCCCTGAATTATGATTTCGGCGTTAAATTTTGCATCCAGGCAGAACTTCTGGTTAATTTGTTTAATATGTGTTACTGCTTAACAATTTTTTGGATAAAAATCGTTGCTCTTACTCTGCTGATTTTTTGCAGCCGTGTTATTGTTCTCCATTACTCGGAGAATATCGTATTGGTAATTTTTAGCTTTGCAATGGGAAGTGCTGGTGCGCTGGTGTTTGCTGTGACGTTTGAAAAAGGTTTCGGGATACCTGGATACATGCATGTACTTAAGATGGAATTGCTACGCTGGATCTCGTTAAGTAGGAATCCTTTCCTGGGACGTAAATATCTTGAAAAGAGAATAAAGGCAATTGGTAAATTAGGTATCAGAGTAGGAGGATTTCACGTGATGGAAAGGGAGTCTGTACTAGTTTTTATTGACTTTGCTGTTCGAGGAACTTGTACTTTACTTTTGATATAAAATCCAATGTCGAAGGAACTTCCTGCGATTAAATTAAAGATAGGGGTAGGATTTTTGTGAGAAGACGGGAGATACGTCCCAGGGAAAAATATTTCTGGAAGGGAAAATCTCAAAGGGAAGAGATTATTATTGGTTGAATGATCTATAATATCTATACTATAATGCCACCCCTGTAATAGCTTCTTGTGTACATTGCACAATAATACTCGATTAAATCTTTTTTTGAAATAACAAGGCGGGTTAGGACAAAGCAAAGAGCAGTAAGAGTTGTTGCATTAAGGTGCACGGGGAGCAGCTGTTTATTTCACAGAAAAATAATTTCTGACAGGATGGGAGTGCTTTGTTTGCGTACAGTATCGTATTTGCCGCGGTTTGGCTCACCTACTATGCTATATATAATTATGCCCACCCGTCTACCCCCAACTTAATTCTTTACAACCTTACCAATGTTCGTGTGTCCATGAATGTCTAAACCGAAGTAAAATAATGTAAATTATAATAATATAGCAATGCCTACTTCCGGCCTCACTTCAAGCGGAAAATATGTACCAAACGTTACGAAGTAACATTGCACGATGTTCTTTAATGTCTGTGTCAAGTTTATTCTAAAAGTATTGTTAAATATAATAGTAATAATATAAAAATAATATGTGTTTGGAATAAAATATCTCAGCTAAGGAATAAGAATCGCACACTGGGGCTCATTTATCACTAGTCAATGTTACCAGTCAATATTCTAGTCCAGTTAACATTCGAACGTTTTTACTCTGTTATCACGATTTTCGAGCATCATAAATTAAGCACACTACTTCGAACGGTCACTCTACACACTTGAAATCAAAACCGGATGATCTTGAGATCAAAATTTTCCAGTTTCTTGCAACAAGGATAAGAGCCGATATAAATATGGAAAAAGTACGAGTTGTGTTAGTAATCTGGCTTTTCCTAATGTGAAGTTTGAGGGAATGATGCTGATCGGATAAACTTAGAGTGGTTACTACGGAGACTCAAAAAACATTAAAAGGAGCGAAGGTCAAGTCAACGCAGAGGTCATCGTCTCAAGTGTCAACTTCAGCGGAGATTATAGACAAGTGACTCCTAAAAGCAGGAATGGCTCCACATCCCATATAAACAATCCGAAATATTGGTACCGAGGACATTATCTTTAGGAAGGTCAAGGCCAGAGCTGACATGTTCATTTGTAATCTTGAGGCTAACAATGAAATTGTCATTCTTTTAAATAAGGTCAGAAATATCAAAAATATACTTTAAATGGATCAGAGATTACAAATAGCCGTTCCCTGGTTTTTTAAAGAAGACGCGGTTTGCTCTAAACTGGGAACCATCGAAACCACCCAAACATGAATGTTTATTATTTATAAAATTAGTCAATTTCAGCATGATCCTTGTGTAGGCTGGATCGTTGCACCGTCTCACATATGGCTACCATATCAATACATTACTGTTTATAATGTTAGTTCTTGTTATAATTTTATATTTAAGCGTTTACACACGTTTACGGGATGAATTCATTGGACAATGTTCTAATTAATATAATTCCTTATATTTTCCGTGCAGAGAAGGTTTTAAACTTGTCAAAAGAAAGACGTGAGTAAGTGTACTCCTGAGTTTCTATTTCTTTAAATGACGATATCTTACCAGGTTAAGCCTAAAGATGGCTTATTTTGAGGCGAGACCTTCAGTAAATCTAATAAATAGAGTAAGACTAATTATTGCGCTTACCGGTGATCATTCGTTAATTTAATAATTTGAACCAAGAGGTTAACTGCGAGCCTGACATGGCGTGTTAAAACATGCACACGTATGAATGTAAGACCGTGATGTATTTAGTCTGCCGTGAAACACCTTATGCAGGACAAATTTAGGCGGAATTCTGTGGTCATCACTTCGTCATAAAATGCATGGCTTCGAAAACAAATGAATCCTTGCCAAAAGGAAAACGTTTCACGCAAGATTGATTAAATCAAAATGAAATTCACGTATAGTCACTCGTAGTATACAACTGTTTCATCTTGATTTTAGGATAAATTGCGAGCTTATGTGTATTAATATCTGTGGTAGCGTAAATAAGGTGAACCTGGATATGAACAACGTCTTTGAATAGCAATGAGTATTTATTCCAAAAAGCCGAATTGGTTGAAAAGAGGGAGGGAAGAGATCGGAAAGAGACTAGTGCGGGAGTCGGATGAAGAGTCCCTAGCTGTGGGCATGAGAGTGTGAGTCTCAGGCCCTATAAACGTAAGGGTTGGTAACCTGGCAGAAATAAAAACCCATCGGTAGTTAATTGTTCTTTTTCACATTATAATTTTATATTTTGGTAAAATCGAATTTTTGCAGAAGCTAAAATTAAATTCTTATAAGTTTGAAACAAACATATATTATTTTTGTCACAGCTGATGGAAAATTAAATATAGCCGTGGGTGGTTTGCAGTGTTTATCTTTAAAAAAAGACGACACATGCTAGTGGTTTTACAGCTAGTAATAATAATATTATAATAAACCATACAGTGAAGGTCCGAATGGTTTAATCGGCTAGTATTAAAATATTCTGGATAAAATGATGCGTATGAGATGCATAAACAGCCGGCAACTGCATACACCCAAATGAAAATACATTCATATTACGTATCGCAAATAAGCCGGGTAGTTTTACTTTAAGGTAATTGGTAATCTCAATTGCAAATCAATGGAAGCTTTCAGCCTTTAAGAGAGAGAGAGAGCGAATATTTAATTTGCATCCTCGTAAAACATTAAGTTATGAAATATTGGATCAAGCCACTGTCTGCGTCAGTGGTCAACCCCATTTCCCAATTACAACACTGACGCAGTCTAGTGGCTTGCTCCAGCAGCATTAAAAATCTATTGTTGAAAAAAAATCAAATACGTTTTTAAATAATGACATAATGACATTTGCTTCTGAAATACAATTTCGTATAATTATACTCTAGCATTACAGAACTTCTTTATACACACAATTAGCAATTTTCACTCGCGAACCAATAACGCGCATTTAGGAGAGAGTCATTGAAGATTCAAAAATGCCCCCTCATCGTCAAATTCTAGAACAAAGAAAGCCAATAGCCTTTTTAAGTCCTTTTTTACCCCAATGTTTCTATAATAATTAAACATACAACAAATTACAGAAAGTCAACTTAAAAACGTAATTACTTGTGCATATACCTTCACCTTACCCCATTGTTTCACCTTGTTCGGCAGTATCAGGTACAACGACCTTGATATTTTCTTTAGACTCACTTCTAGGAAAGGTTGGATTTAGGTAAGGAGGGCTAGTCACCGTTTTAGTTGTTATAATTATGACCCGTGACAATATCACCGCCCTTGCTACTGTATAATGCTTTGGCATACCATTATGCTATTTAACCTTTATAGTAGGGTGTACTCGCGAACCTATAAAGCGTGTAGGAGACAGCGAAGATTTAAAAATGTCCCTCGCCTCCTCATCTTCAAATTATAGTATTATAAGAACCGTAACGCCACTCAGTCGGCTGATCTTAGTTACTCGATGTTGTGGTAACGTCCAAACCGTAAGCCTTTGCACCCCCAAGGAATCCTATGAGCCACACATTCATAAGAATGTCCATCTCTCTCACTACACTTTCCTCCAAGACACCAGGGGTGTTGGGCTTTCAATCCATTCCTCAACGATCAGCAGCGGAGAATCATCGAACTACGTGGATCAATTTCGGGAGAAATGCACGTTGTGATACAAATGTTAGCAGGCCCAATGACATTTATAAGGGAATTCTTTTCCAAATAAAATGATGGAATAGCTTTCACAGCGGCTACCTCTGTAAAATAACTATTGCAATACAAGATACAACTAGTACTAATACAAATAATATGAATAGTAAAACACTAAAACAATACAAATAATGTTTATACAATAGGTATAAATGAAGCTGCATACATCCGTAGTATTTTAGTAGACTAGGTATTGTTTTGCTAGGCAGTCTACTGCAACAAATTCAGGTTTACGGAGTCCCATATTTGATTGAAAATGTTTCTGTGCTCTAAGTTTTCATGTTTACGTAAAGATAATTCTGAAATCGTTTTTGATAAATTTGAGTTTGATTCGGTGACATTTATCCGACGTTTTGCATCCTGATATATTTCTAGATAATATTAAAGAAAGTGCCTATTAATAAATGTCCTTCGTAGCTCCTACCGTGCCCGTGTACGGCACACTATTGTGCAGGTTCACCGGCCTCTATTCGATTACGGTGTGCGAGGAAACGATTGCTCTCATACATTAGCTCTTATTATGGGCAACAGTAAAATAGTTTTCAGTTTATTTCATTCTACTTAAACCTCGATACAGTGGACACGGAAGTGGAAAATAGAGCAAGTGATTTTTAAAGCGGTAAAACTCTGAAGCTAAATTAATTATTCAAGCTTCAAAATTTATTTTGAGGCTTTTGTTGGCAAATTTGATGGAATGGACAGGGAGCTATCATGCAGATCATTACGATGAAAATGTTTAAGAGCATGTTAAGCAGTACGAAAAGAAGACTGAACCTAAAATCGAACCAGTACCTTTTTGATTGACGCTTTATCGTCCATAAACCATTTCATAACGCTGGTGTAGCATTAACGCATGGATTTATATGGTCTCAAGTCAAAACGTGTCATCACGGGATACACATATGTAATATCTCCTTGAAGCCCTTTCTAACAAGCCAGTGAAAAAACCTGTATGGAAACATATTCAGTTAAAAATTTAAAACTTCCAAAATTTGACTTAAAAAAATATGAGATGTAAGGGGTTTTGATAAATTCATAACTATATACAAATGCATACCTTTCTCTTACATTGAATTAAATCAATCCTACTGTTATATTTAATTTTGTATGTACCGTGAAAAAAATAGAAGATGATTGTTTGAAACTCATAAGAACTTAATTTTAGCTTCTGCAAAAATTTGAATTCACCAAAATATAAAATAAAAATGTGAAAAGAAGAATTAACTATCGATGGGGTACCAGTGACACTGGTTGAGACAGGATTATTGATTTTCAGACCGGAATATATTAGATCGAGCCAGACAGGATGTAAATGTAATAACACTTGTAAATGTGTTTTACTATGTACATACAATGATATGACATTATGTATATGTGTATATGCGTTAGGGTATAAGTTTTGCACATCCTCCAGTTTTAAGATTGAAAAATCTGCAAATGTAAAATAATAGAAAAGAACAATATGGTATTCGAAATATGATACCTTTTTTCTGGCAAAATGAAAAGACAGAATTACCTGTGCGCCATGAACTTTGCGTGAAATGTTGTGTCGGTAAGGAAATTTGTTTCTCATATTTTTAATCTGGGTTACTGATTCATCCTTTTTTAGATCTTTGTCCTTACTCCACTTATTTTTTGCAATTTTGTTCTTATTACTTATTAATGGTAATGGTGATGGCTTTATTGTCAATTCAACTCAGTGCAAACACTGATTTTCAGCGATATACATTTAAAATTAATTTTATGATTTATCACTAAATAGTTATTCTATTTATTACTATTATCTGGTAAATAAAATGTAAGTCGAATTATGTTATAAAATGATATACATACATACATAAATTTAAAGTATCGGTGTCATGTATATAATTGAGCAAGTGAATAGCAAAATAAAGATGGACAAAAATGCAGCGTAAGCTGGAACATATCTCTCGACCAACTCTCCTCATAGGTTAAGCTTTAAAACGCATGCTGCAATGCCATTGGTATTTGTCCATGCAGCACTTATAGGTATTTACGACAGGGTCATAAAATACAGTCCAAGAGCCTCTTTTCTTTCGCTCATACTGTGGACTTATAGTGGATAGTATCTTAAACCTATAGTACTTTTGTCACATCATGACTATTGCCTAATTTCATGTCACATTTCTCCATGTTTGATCTATTGTTTCCATTTAGCTTTAACAATAACTTGTAAACTCAGATTCCTGAACCTGGTAAAAATATGAGCTCTTTAGCTGAATAAACTAACTCTGATAAACTTAAATAATCGAACTCGCAGCTAAGTAAAGATCATCTCTTTATTTAATACAAATACGTTTACAATAAAATACTCACCACGATTATTGTATTTTTCAGTAATCCACTTGTTTAATTCATACTGGAAGTCTTTCATGTTTATTTTTAAATGAACCCTGATCTTGCAGTTGGATTCCATAATTTTGCAGCCCAATATTGGAAGGAGTTGTGGAAAAACGTAGATTTTAGAGTAATTACAAGGAAGTGATTATTACCGGTGTCCCTTGCAAAGTTCGTTTTGATTGTCTTTTATACAATCAAGTTTTTCCGATTGTTTTGGTAATGTTTTAGTCGAGGAGACAGTGATGCAAGCTACCTTTCAAATACTGTTAAAATTCCAAACGTTTCATATAATTCATACATATCTATACTTTTATTTACTTATTTTTGGCCATATTGGCACGTTGGGAAAATGCCCTGTATTTGGCCAGTTTTGAAAGGGCATATTCGGCATTTTGGCCATTTTCAGTCTGGAATATTCACTCCAGGTAGGTAAAACTCAGCAATACGATCAAGCCAAAAAACGCCACTATTCACAATTAAAATTAAAACTTCAAAATTTAATAAAAAGTGCACATATAACAATTTTGACCGAATTTATGAGACCGAGATACTCAATGTGTATTAAATACGTAGTCTCCTTATATTGACTTGACGTATGCAATTTTGTTGCATTTAGCATAAACGTATTCCAAAGACTCGAGTTCTTCTCACGTGTTTCATTCTTCAATGATAAATTATATTCTCGAAACTTTCTCCCCATCGGAACTGTGATTTGTAATACTTTCATCATCTCCAGCCGTTTTTATTACTAAATTGAAAATTATTCAGTAACTTGTCAATGTTGAAATGCTTAACCGCTTTTCAAGTATCAACGTAGGGGTAGTAGACGTTTTAAAAACTACAACAACTCCTACAATTTTCTACTAATCAAATTTAATTACCTGTATGCTAAAAATGAAGAATAATCGTTTTTAGTTAAAATACAATGTGAGCCGGATATTGTGAAGTAGTCGAGAGTGAAAGTAGCAGCAGCAACCAGTAACGTCTGGAAAAGGTAATCGACCGGAAAATTTGTTTTGAATATGCCCGTCCCGAATATGCCCAAAATCTACGTATTTGTCTAAAGTTCAAAATGCCGAAAAGGTCCCAGTATTTTGGGCAGGCATGATGCCAAATATGCTATGACATTTTCAAATCGACAGTCCCTATCTATTCTTGCTTTCCTTTCGTTAATTCCGCTTGTCGAGTTACATTGAAGCATTTGGTATTCAGGTCTTAGAAAATTAAAGCTGCATCCCTTAATAGATAGACATTTAAGAAAATGATCAATGGTTTCTTTGGCAAGTTTTGCATGCATAATCAATGTGGGGGACACAGCAATTTAAATACAATGTGTATTAATTTTGGTTTAATAAATCGTTTAAATTTAATGAGTGTGGCGCACCTAAGTGAGATAATCCTATTTACATGAGTGCAATGTTTATCAAATTTGAGATTGCAATCAAGGTACTTAAAGGCAAAGGTTCCTACTCTTTCAATTGTATTACCGTCACAACAAATGGAAGGAATATTAGGATGTAGTTTTGATCTCGGCTTATATAATATCTTAAAGCGTGTTTTAAGAAAATTTACATTCATTATTATTTGTACACCAATGTTTAATTAATTTCAATGTTGTTTCTAAATTGGCCTTTAAATCATTATTATATGAGCCTATGCAAACTGACCCAATGTCTTCAACATATGTATATAGCTGAGTCGTTAAGAGTTTCATAAATGTCATTAAAAATATAATAAAAAGAACTGGGCCTAATACGCTACCCTGCAGCACTCCTCCATTCAGTTTATATTTATTTGGGATAAATTTACCAAGTTTTATTGTAAAGTTGCGGTCGTACAGGTAGCTACATAGAAATTTTAATAGATGCGAAGGTAGATTATATTTGTATCGGAGTTTCCACAATAGTTTGCTGAAAGATACACTGTCAAATGCTTTTTACAAGTATATACATAACACAACTATTTTCTTATCTTCTAAGGCAGTGTGAACGTTATGTGTTAGGTCAATTAACGCATGTAGAGTTGATTTTCTTTTACGGAAGCCGTATTGATTTCCATGTAAAAGATTTTGACCTTCCATGTGATTAATGAATCTTTTAGCTATACAGGATTCAAATAGTTTTGACGGAAACGGCAAAATTGAGGTAGGTCTAAATGATTGGGGTCAAAATTTGTTTGCTTTGGGGTCGGGTGTCGGAGTAGGGGATTCACATGTAATTGATCCATGAGCCCATGGCCGTTTTTGTCGATTTTGCAATTCGAGCAACATGCACTTTACCCCTAATATAAATACCAATGGGGAACAAACATTAGCTTCTAGCGTCATCTGGCTGTGACGGGACTAGATTATTTTTATGTATAAACATGTTCCTAACCTGTGTGAACAATGGCTTGGATTTTGTTCGAGTTGCGAAAATGGATTTCTCTTTTGGGATTTAACATGCAAAAATTCAGGCGAGGAAGGGTCCGCCCTGTTAAACATTCAAAAAAATCAAACTTTTCCTACTGCCCGAACCCAGAGGTGATGGCATCAAGTTTGCGGTCTGTGTGAACACTATTAGTAGTGCTTACAATTTTCATTTAATTCTGAAGTTTGCATCGGAAGACCTTGGTTGTGAGTTATATATTTTAGGATGTGTTAAAATAAATTAAAGATGATTTTAACTCATTGAACTCACCCGATGCAGTAGAATTTTTGAAGTAACAGTCTTTATTATCAGAATTGCGATGCCAATTTTTTTTCAAACAAACATTCAGACAGTTTACTAAAATTGAAATATTGATCCGTAGTAATAACCCGAGTATTAAAAGACTTCAACTGAATCTCATACATTAGAACAATTTTCTTACAAACAGTAAATACAAGCAAAAGTTTGTGGATTTTAAATACAAATTTCTAAGAGCCATTGTACTGTTTTCGAACTAGTTCTGGGAATGATTTGCCCTGTTCTTTGATTTTTGGTCTGGAATGATCCAAACGCAGACCATTTCACAAGTTCTGTTCCACGATTTTGGCCCAAGGAACATTCTCCGGTAGATTTACTGATTTAGATGTGTATGGTTATTCCATCGGTTGAACCAGATTAGTTGGACTATATTTTGTGGCGGTGAACTATTTAATACAACGTTTATTTAATTCTAATTATCTGTATTAATATAAATGAAATAAACTTTTAAATAAAAACAATTTTTTACCATTTGCAATCAGAGCAAAAACCTAACGAGTTGATATTGGACAACCGACCGAATTGTCCGCTATGCTCCGTATCCAGGTATGGTATTAACTGTCTGGTCCTACATTTTGGAGCATATTAATTGGTATTGCATAAAATTGGAACGTACCACTTCAAATTGTTCTATCTTTTGATTCCGACCAAAATCTGTTGACAGGGACCTGATATTTACCAGCATTATTGAGCTATCTGGAAGAGGTCAGAAAGTTCGGCATGGGTAGCGGGAAACAGTATTCAAAATTTAATAACCTCAACAATAGTAAAGATTGATGTATAGAAAAATAACATTTAAAAAGTTATTTTCTTGAAGGGCCGCGGTTGAATTCCTAAAGGTACCGTTTAAATTATCACACGGTTTCAACCCTGCAAGTTTATTACAATACTGACTAGCATAACATCACTTAAAAATGTTCAAAATTAGTCTCATGGGTGTAAAGGTGTCGCTTTAAAAATCTAGTTCGGCCTGCCCTAGCATGATCCACGACCTATCAATCTGATTTTTTCCCTTTCGTGAAATTGTTGATTGAACTGCTCGACTTCACTTTAAGTTTTCAAACACAGGGACCCATGCAAGAATTCTTCTCAATTCGTGTTTTGGTGCCATTCTGTCCGTCGCTCGGATCGAATTGTTGTTATTAAATAATTAATTAAAAGCTAAAATCAATAAAAACATTTCCACTAATATTGTCCTATTGGTGTAGTTTGCTAACATGTGCTAATATAATGTTGTACGGAATTTTAATGAGCTTTTTCGCATTTTCATTTTTTTCGTGAAATTTGAAAATGAAGTTGCCATATGGGATTTCACATTGGAAGATTTAAGTTTGCCAGGGGGGACCTGTGCTCACGAATTAGAACTTAAAACTTCTGCGCGATTTCCCGCGCAAACCAGGAAGAGATGGTTCAAACGTTTGCTCTCGCTGGGACATTGGGCCAGGTTAAGCTCCCACAAAATTTCATTCCGATCCCGAGTGAGCATGTGGAGAGGGTTACTTGTAAGTACAGATGATTTTGTTTTGTTTGGAGTTGCTATCTCAGTAGAAACTATAGAAACAGTTTGTCGAGTTGCCAATCAAGGTTGATTGAGTGCCTTTTTCGCGATAAATATTAAATATCACAATTCTTAAGGATTTGTTTTTAGGGTGGCGTCAGCACCCTAGTAAAATAGCATTGTCTGTAGGTCCGTACGTATGTGCGTCCTTCCGCACGATTACTCAAAAACTACTGGTCCGATTTCAATGACATTTTGTATGGATATTACTTGTATCCAAAGTAAGACTGAGTTCGTATTTGGTTGAAATCGGCCGAATAGTGTTTGAGAAAACAGTTATTGAAATTTTGGACTTCAAGTCAAATGACAGTTATCTCCAAAACTACGGAATGTATTTCAATGAAATTTTTTGTGAATATTGCTTATGTAAATAGTAATAGTTGTTATTTATGTTGTTGAAATCGGCCTTATACTTTTTTCGAAAAAAATTATTGCAATTTTGAACTTCAAATCAAATGACAGACAGCTATCTCTAAAGACACTGAATCGATTTCAACGACGTTTTTTGTGAATGGTGCTTATGTAAATCGGAATGGTTATTGCTTATGTGGTTGAAATCGGCCTGAAATTTTGAAAAAATGCTCAAAATTCATCCTACTTTGACGGCGGTGGCAAACGCCACCCTACGCGAAGAACAAATTATCGCGTAGCGATGATTTTTGCCTTCAGTTGTTTCAGTTTAATCCACTCGCAGTTGGAATTATGAGCTTCGAAAGCAACGATTAACGCCAGAAGATTGGAACGTTATCAAGCAGAAGTGTGCTACATTCATGTTCTGCGGTGTGATAAGTACAATTAAGCATATTTTACGAACCCAACAATACAATTTCCTACAAACCAGGTGGAGTATAATATAGTAGTTATGGAAACTTCTTTAATTACTCTAATACAGGAACAATTTGTCAACTGTATATTGGTATGCTAAAAATGCCTAAAATGCTCAAATTCCCATAGGTTCTGTCAGACTGAGGTGTTGTGAGAACATTTTCCGGTGTGTAGGCATAAAACCAAATGCATTTCCATTTCTGCAGCCCTGCTTACAACGATGACGTCAGATAGCTCCATCAATTGCCCATACAAGTTTTAAATAACCAGGTCTAATTTTCTAAACAATTATTGAAGCAATTAAAGCTGCAAATTTGAAATCCTAACTCCAGTGGATCTATATACATGATTACATATAAACTCTCTTAGGTGCGTTAGGGGTGTTACTTCTTCAAATTTAAAATAAGAGACAAGTTAGAATTAGTAAGCACTATGAGCTGGTTCTACTGGGGATGTTTACTATAAATTTGACCGTGTTTGAACTATCATTTCGAAGAGGTAAAACTGGGAAAACAATTGTTTTCACTTTTTTATCGTGTTAACCCTTATTTGTTTTTATGTGAAAATGGAGATTCCCTTGTAGGTAAAACGGAGACCGTCTTTTTACACTCCTCGATTAAATTTTCCCGAAGTCTTACATTCAAACCCCTTTTATACAACAATTTTGTGCTACAGTAATCGAAACGCTGATTTTGTATCCGCACCAATGTATGCGGTATCTTTGCCATCGTTCATTATTAATGTAATTGTCAACGGTAACCTAATTTTGATTGTTCCCGAAGTTATCCGAAATTTTTAAGAAAAAATACACTCGTAATTCGGCGTGGTCTTTCCTGATCTTCGGTTTCCAGGAATTTCTTTTTTAAGATAAATACTAATATTGAATATGTATTCCGTGTCAGGAGATGTAATATTATTCAAAAAATTGTAACTTCGGAAACCCCTTAGTCATGGGTAACAAGATCGGTCGTTTATTCCGGGGCACTTTGAACGAGGAAAAATTTGAAATCCAGAATACATATTAAGGATACTCGAAACTAACGAAGACGAAAAAATAATCCTTGACCATTTCGCGCCTTATTCATAATTGCCGGTGGAAATAGGGTCAAATTTAAAGTAAACACTCTCTGTATTTAACCGTAATATATCAAACATAATTCTTGCAAGATAAATCGTCATAGTCAGCTTTGTGCTTTTGAAATAGCTTAAAACTAGATCTTGTTATAGATTTCGTATCTTTAGTTTGGTGGAAATAATTTTTGATCTAATGTTGATCTGTAATAGATTAGTTACTATAGATTAGATGTTTGCAAATGTATACCCTTGCACGTGTTTAAATTTAAGTTTACTGTAGGTACATATAGTAGCACCATAACTTTTTCGAATATGAATTTCGTTAATGTTACCTGTAAGGATGAGCATGTTGCTGTAATTTGAGTACAGATGAAAGTACAACACACTTCTCCAAATCTCTCTTACAGGAAGGTCTCGTATAGCAAGATATAGTGCTCAATACTCCAAACCTTATTAAACGATTCTTCTGCACTCTTGTAGGTTCGAGGTTAGGTTGTTATTAATGAAAAGGATACTCAATTTCATAACTTAAAAAAACTCGTCAACTAAAACCATCAAAATTTGACTCCGGGTTGCCACGGCAGTTCCAACGAGGTGTTCTTCAACTATCCAAATCATATCATAATAGGCTAATTATGCTTGATGGAGCCAGGTACAAGATAAGAAACTAATTTCTACAGGAATCGGGAATTACCTCGACAAAAAATTGCAAAACGCATGTCAACAACGGGTTTTGCAAGAATATTACATTTGGCATAAGACATTACTCCTGGCAGTATACCCGTTATACTGCCCCGAAGGGAAGAAAACATATGCCTTCAACACCGAATACCAATGTGAAAATGATAACAACGTCGGACTTGCATATATTTTTCAAACTCTTAAATTGGTCTTCAAAATTATGTTTAAGCCCTTTTGAGATCAGCTTGCCCGGACCTAATCAGGCCGTCCTAAGTTTGTGCAAGAGAAAAAAACGTTGGGCCTGTAAAATAATTTTTACATATGGAATAATACGATTTGTGCATGCATTCTACGTTATTGGAGACATGTCCACAAATTTTTCCTCCAAAACCACGGATTCTGACGCGCTGGAACTGATTTTTTATTTGGTGTACGCGGTTATAGGGATTGTCAACATTCCAGTCATTTTCAAATTGTGGTTTAGAGTTTCAGAACTGGCTGTGACTGTATTCAATTCAATGTATCCTCCTCCAACTACTTCGAAAACAGCATTGTCACACAAAGGTTCGATTAAGCGCTAGTAATTTGGAGTAATCTTTAAATCTGTGTAAGGATATTTTAAATTTTCTGCAATATGCTTAATAAATTAGTAATTTATTATATAAATTTTTGTAGGAAGGAATATCGGCCTCATGAATTGTGAATCTATGTGGAAAAGGCTGTCTGCTAAAGAGCTGGCGCTGTCATTTCTTTGCCCGTACACTTGTGTTTTTACAGTTGCCGTAAACACGCTCTCACCAGTTTTCTTCCAAAGAGTTCAACTTTATAACATTTTGCCCGTGGCTTTTCAAAACACTGTCGTGTTTTTGCTACTATCGATTCACGAATATTTTTGGTTTTCTTTGTTTACTATACAGTGTATACTGACTGTCATCGTCGTGATATTGTTCTTAGAAAAAACAAGCAATGGTATTAGAAATATGATTACATTTTTGCGGAAAATTGAAGAAGCCCAAGCACCTGTGCGCCATGAGCTCTGCGTGAAATTTTGCGTCGAGACGGAATTGCTTGTTCATATTTTTAATCTGGGCTACTGCTTCTACATATTTTGGTTAAAACTCCTTGCCCTGACTCTCCTAATTCTTTGCAATTATGTTATTATTATCTATTACTCGGAGAGCGTCCTACTGGTCATGTTTTGCTTTTCATTCGGCGGTTTTGCTGCTCTGATGTTTACTACCACCTTCGAAAAAGGTTTTGGGATACCAGGATACATTCAGACGCTTAAATTGGAATTGCTGCGTGGGATTAAGCTAAGTGGCTTGCCGTCCACTGAGAGCCGATACCTTCAGAAGAGAATCAATGCAATTAGTAAATTGGGTATCAAAGTAGGGGGTTTTCACGTAATGGAACGGGAATCCGTGCTCACTTTTGTGGATTTTGCTATTCGAGCAATATGCACTTTACTCTTAATATAAATTCCAATGGGGAACAAACATGAGCTTTGAACGCCATCTAGCTTACTTGAAAGAACTAGAAACTTGTACTGAGAAATGCGAAACAAGATTTACGTTTTCATTTGTGATTTACCGGAAAGCGTAAATCTAAATGCACTATTCAGTTTTCACTACTCACACTACTCACAGTACTATTAGTACTTATACTCATACAGCATTCTCGTACTATGAGATGGACTCGTTCAATGCGCATATCAATTACTAGTAGGCGAACTTTTTTTTGAGGCGGCCCCAGAGGACGTGAATTAGGGTTGGCATAAATTTGTGCGAAACGAAGATTTTTCCTTATACACAT